>ML778123.1:460069-473584 GCA_009831015.1 Picea engelmannii | reverse complement strand
GACCAAATCCCCTTTTGCGGATTGGTCATCGGACAATTATAATGTAAAGAATAAGAAGTCAACCCCAACAGTTATAATGAAAGGGCCAGATTTAATTAAAGGTGGATTTACCCACCCAGTGTGAGAGGTCGGCCCTGCCAGATAGTGACTCTTCACACGTGTCAGATTAGTATAAATAAGAGGCTAGCGCCTCACTTCTAACTCACACTTCACTTTCTCATTCTCTTATGAGTCAAGCTGCAATTTCAAGTTGGTGAGAGGAGAAGAAGGGTGGCGCATCTCTTGGAGGAGGATTTTCTGTATTGGTTGAGTTATCTCTTGAACTTTGTATAAGCTATTTATGATAAGGAAGTTTTGTTGGGTTTTCTTCCCCTAGAGGGTTTCCCAGGATAAATGTTGTGTCTATTGTGGATGTGTATTTCTCAGTGATATTGTGCTTATTATGATCTTAGCTTTATGAAATGAAAAGAACTATAATAATGGCATAAATATTAACAATTAGTACTACCAGGAAATGCCCAGAACAAATTCTTTTGATGTAGCAATAGTGTTGATTTCTCCTTGAATTTACACATGGTTTATTGTTGATGCAGGAATGACTTTGGATTAAAAAAAAAACATTGGCAATTTGTTGTCTAACTTGCAAAGTTTGAGATGAATGTATATATGGAAGACACATGTACCCATTGATTTAATAGATAGCCTCATCAATCACTCAGTGCACATAGCTTTTAGATCACTTCCTGACTATCATGAAGTTGAAACTGCTAAACTATTTTTTATTAATTAGTGGATGGGGTATACTACAGTTAGGCTAGACACTTGGATGAAGAAAAAGAATTTATTAAAAAAAATGCCAATAAAAAAACTAATTCTACTTTATGGATTTGTTTACTTGGTGACAGAACAATACATGACAGTAACTGACCTCCAATCTTTCCAAGTCTGCAAGTTTTTGTCCTACAATTTAAATAAATATCTTTAAGGAATTTAAATATGAAGAACCAGGTAAATAGTAAATACCTATCAAGACATTTGGAAAGTTGAAACCCTGGTAATTATTCACTGCCAAAGCCTCGCGCGACACCTTCTAAGTTTCTTCTGCTCTGAACAGGCGGTTCCACCAGGCTAATAACTGTAACAAATTCTAGTTTCTTCTTCTCTGAACAGGCGGCTCCACCACTAGCATCTCTTGCCCTTTTTTTCGTTCTGTTGAGGGGAAATAAGCACAAAAATTCAATATATGTAAACCAGGCCTTGGGGAATTAGATATTTTCGGGATGGTCACTAGATAGTAGACTCTGTAGTTCTCACGAACGAACCAGACAAGTAACAAATCTATGATTTTAACCTTGGGCACTAGGCAAATCCCATACAATTTATACAAGGTGGGAGGGCCAAAATGTAGCTACACAGTGCCCATACCACAAAATCTGGGCAAATTAAACCATAAACCCCGATTTTACCAAATGGCAGGGCGAAGAAGCTATCAGAAATTCCCATACTTCTAGAAATTTGGCTAATGGAAGCTTGTCCCTCCAAATTTCAGCGGCGAAATATAATTTTTTTTCCTCTATCTCTCCTAAAAACAAGGGCTAACCATGTACACGATTTGTCCCCTAAAATAAATTAAGGGCTAATGATATAAGTTTCAAAAAATCACTTTAATACAAAAAATTCACCCAATAAAAAATTGGAAGCCCCTAAATTTCACCCCTAAAATCATTTATGATTATAATATCATTTAGGGGTTGTTGTAAATGTTTCAATGAAAGAATTATATGCATGAATACTCAGTTGTTTGGTTTATTGAAATTTCTAATTGCAGGTAAAATGGTATTGGATATGGAAATGAGTGTAAGTCCATAATGAAGACTGGGTGCTACCACATGCAAGAGCCAAACATTATGAGAAGAATATCATACTTGTAAAATATGATTTCTATGTGAAACATGTTTGAAAGAAAAGATTTATGATTGAAATTATTATGATATTATCTCATCGTAACTATATGTATATGATATGGGTGAGATAATGGATCTGTCTAGGAAGGACAAATGATTGATGTTGAAGCTAAAAATCATAGAGAGAATTTCATTGTAGTTACATTGAAACCCTGTGATATGATTTGATGTCCGTTGAAATGTGATATGTTATGTTAGAGAAATCTAGTGGGACACCCTAGTTGTAAGACTCTATAAGTATATTCTCTTCTTGTGCAAGAAAGCCTTGGAAAATGATGGATCACTTGAGGGACTGTTTAAAAGAGAAGGGGATTTCTGAGCTTGGAGGGTGAGTGATTGGAAGGAAGAGGTGATTTGTATGAATCTATTATGAGATATTCATGTTACATGCTAGTTGGTATCATGAATGCATTATACGCATTGGATTTGTCTGAGAAAACAATGAATTGATTCTTGTTTGTGGCATCCATATGGAGCATATACATATAAATACAAACAAGTATTGGGTTGATTTGCATATTTAATCTTATGTTATGAATATATATGTTTCAATTGTGAATGTGAAATTTTTGTGGATGGAATAATTGATGCTTAAAATGTCTGACATGCATTTTCTTTTATTTTCTTATTATTTTAAGTATGTGTTGGAATGTTAAAGGTATTGGAGGTGTTCCAAGATAGTAGAAAAATGATTGGAAATTGTTGTCCAATATAATCAACAATGAGACAAAGCGGCCATGAAGAGAATGGAATTGTAGGTGCAGTCGAAGAATGAAGACATGGAGCCTTGTTTAAAAGAAGAAAACATCAAGGACAATGGGGAGTGAAATGTAATACCCCATTTTCAACCCTTTGAAATCGATCTTCTTTATATTGTAATTATATTTTTCATTACTAAGTTTTGTTTCATGCCAAGAGGTAGACTTAGCATGGCTATTTTAAAGACACTTAAACATGATCATTGTAAATATAATGAAAGGTTCCAAGGTTGACTAAAGGGAGGAAACAATGATGGGGTTGAGTCCACCAAAGGGAAGAGGTAAAGGGGTTTAAGGGGGGAATTGACATATGTCTCATGGTTACTACTATATCCTATATATGACCTCTTTCATGCAATCGTCATATTAATGTTATATCCTAATATTTATGATATTAGAATTATGAGCCTAGTGAAATGATTAATTTCTTGAAGTGATTATTTCATATCCTTAAATACCTACCTCCCATATTGAAGAAACTAATTCCTATATTCGTGCAATCAAGGAGAGTTCAACTAAGAATATTTATCCCTATCATTAAAGAAGTGGAAGAGTTGGATTGTGACTCTTCCTTTCCCTCTCCTTCATTCATGCAAGAAAAAAAAAAGGAGAATTCGAATTAGGGAGAGAAGGTGGAGAAAAAAGGGACTTCTTGAGGAGAGAATAGTGTTCTTGATGAAAAAATGGGAACCCAACTATCATAATATCCATGGAGGGATGAAAGAGGCACTATCATGTGGAATTAGACACCAAGATTGAGAAGGGAAGTACTTTCTTGAGCCTCTACACTTTTGTTGGCTTTATGGGTTAGTTTGGAAACTTGTGGTAAAGAGAATAGTGATTTGGGAGCTTTGACAACTCTTATTTTCCCTAGTGGTCTCATAGCTCAGCATGGGGGTGGCATTCACAAAGGGTTTTCCTATGGTTGGGAGGAAAAATTGTTTACCCACACTTACTTGCCTTGGAACTCATTTTATGAAAGATAAGTGTATTATTTTTATTTTGACTTTATTAATATATCAATCGTGATGAAATGTACATGCATGTTATCACTATTTATTTTGAGCTCATGCCATGGAAATTATGTAGATGTCATTGAGTGAATGATTTTTGTTATAAGTTATTAAATTGTAAAATTTGTATAATAATTCATTAATAAACCTGATGCATGCAAACTATTTGAAAAATAGTTTTATATTTTTAGTGAAGCGATTTCATATGAAGTCTAATAACGACCAAATTTGGAGAGGAGTTACCTAGTACATATCCCCACATGTTCACCAAAAATTAACCTCTGATTTTCCTATGTCCCTTAAAAATGCAAAATGGATGTAGATGAAATTCTACTATAACTTGACAATACAGTGTCCATTAGAGTTCAAATTTTAACAAAAAGTAGATGACAACAATATATACATGCTCACCAAAAATCAGCTTCATATTTGTCAATATGACTTCTCAAAACACAAAATGGTTGTAGATGAAATTCTACTATAACTTGGCCATACAATTTCAATTGATATTCAAATTTTAATGGAAATTAGATGACATCAATAACTACAAGCTCACTAGAAATTAGCTTTAGATTTGTCTGTATGACCCCTGAAAACACAAAATGGTTTTACATGAAATTCTACTATTACTTGGCCATATGGTGTTCGTTGACATTCAAATTCTAACAAGTATATGATATCAATATTCACATTCTCACCAAATTTTAGAATTAGATTCATTTGGTTGAATCCCCAAAAGGTGAAAATACAATCAGGTCAAGAAGGGCTACTCAAATCCCCCATACCGTAGACAATTTGTGTTTGTTGTATATGAAAAGTATTAACATCTTATATGAATCTTTTTAAGGGATTAAATGAGATGGTTATTGATTGGTTTGAATGATTTTACTCTTACATTGGTCTCTTGAAGGGAGGAGGCTAGATCCCCCATATCCTTGAAATTATATTAAAGCTATACTGCAAGATACTAGACATAATAAATATGTAGAACAGAAATAAAATGCTAGAAATGGTAGAATAACAGTAATATATCCAGCACAATCTCCACAATAACACATAAATGATATAAGAACAACAATAGAAATAGCACTTTGATTCAGAAAGCAATGTTCATAGGCCTCTTCGAGGGGGCAACCTCCAATCGAGCAGCGCTCTGTTACAATAATCTCCAAGCTAGGGTTTTCATACCCTCGACCCTTATTTATACTAAATATGCCTATCAAGAGAAGCATCTAGAGGAAGATCCTTCTAGAAGCAAAATATTCTATTAGGTATTTTTACATCCGCCTTATTCTATTTTATTGAAAGGCCTTATTAATATTGACCTTTATTACATCCAAATATATTGATCTGCCTATGTGCGGGTTAGGACCCTAACATGTCCGTCCCCTTAAAAACAGCCTTGTCCTCAAGGCTTGAGATGTGGAAACTGCTGCAGAATGGTAGTTGGTTCCCAAGTGGCATCTGTTCGATTCGTATCTTTCCACTGGACTAGCACTTCCTTGATGGTTCTCTGACATAGGCGACGCTCACGCTGGTCCAAAACTGCTTTTGGCTGTAGCCAAATGGATCCTTCTTCAGCTAACTTGGGAAGGTTGATTTGAATTTGGCACCTAGTTCCAATCACCTTCTTTAAGCATGAAACATGAAAAACTGAATGTAGATTTGACTGACTGGGCAGAGCTAACTGATATGCAACTTGTCCCACACACTTGAGAACTGTATTTGGGTGCTAGCTTCTGACAATGCTTGGCCTTGAGGGAAGTTTGTTTGTATGGTTGCAGTCGCAGAAACACCTGATCCCCTTCTGCAAATTGACGTTCAAAGCGACCTTGATCTACTTGTTGCTTCATGCAATTTTGTGCCATGACCAAGTTCTCTTTAAGGGTACGAAGAATATCCTCTCGAAATGTAAGTGTTTGGTCAATCGCCTGGACCTTCGAGGTACCCGGTAAGTATGAGAGAAATGAAGGTGGCTTCTGTCCATATACCGCTTCAAAAGGAGTCATGTGAGTAGTTGTATGGTAGGAAGTGTTGTACCACCATTCGGCTAGGGGTAGCCATTGAGCCCACTGATGTTTTTTTTCAGAGGCAAAACACCTCAGATATGTTTCCAAACACTTGTTGACAACTTTTGTTTGACCATCAGTCTGGGGATGATAAGTTGTGCTGAGATGCAATTGGGTGCCCTGGAGCTTAAACAGTTCTTGCCAAAAACTGCTTGTTAAAGTTGGGTCACGATCAGAAACAATAGAGTGTGGCATGCCATGAAGATTGAAGACCTAGTCCATGAAAAGTTGAGCCACTGTGGATGCAGTAAATGGGTGTTGAAGAGCACAGAAATGAGAATACTTGGAAAGGCAATCCACAACCACCATTATGACTTATTTATTCCCTGATTTGGGTAATTCGGTAATAAATTCCATAGAGATATCCTTCCAAATAGCCGGTGGAATCGGAAGCGGTTGTAGTGTGCTCGAAGATTTGACTGTTTCTCCCTTGTTGCGTTGACACACCTCACATTCAGTGACAAAATTACGAATTTCATGTTTCATACCATCCCAGAAAAAAGAACGTTTGACTCTGTCATATGTTTTGGTGAACCCTGAGTGCCCACTGTGGGTGTAGCATGAAGCTCAGAAAGTACCGTGGATTTAAGCTTTGATTGTTTACTTAAATACAAATGGCCTTTGTATCAAAGCTCATCCTGGAGCCAAGAGTACCCTGGGGGAGTCGGAGCCTTAGTCTGCAATTGTTGGATCAGATGCGAACTTTTGGGATCTTGAAGCCATTCCTGGCGCACAGCTTGGAGCCAATCGGGTATAATGAAGGAAAGAGAAAAAAGGGATCCTTCTTCTTCATATTTTCGGGACAGTGCATCTGCCACTACATTGTCTTTTCCCTTCTTGTAAATGATCTCATAATGATAACCAAAGAGCTTAGTCACCCATTTTTGTTTCTCCTGGGAGGAAATGCATTGTTCCAGAAAGTACTTGAGGCTTTGATGGTCGGTCTTGATTTGGAAGCGTTTCCCCAAGAGATAAGGGCACCACAGATCAACGGCATGTAGAATAGCCAACATTTCCTTTTCATAAATGGGTTTTCCCAGATTCCTTTCAGATAGTTGCTTGCTGGTGAAGGCCAAAGGTCGACCCTCTTTCATAAGGACAGCGTCGATTCCTTTCCCTGAGGCATCACATTCCAACACAAAGGTCTTTGTGAAATCAGGAAGGGCTAGAACCGGAGTGGTGCACATGGTCGTCTTCAAGGTTTGAAAATCTTGAGCAGCGGTTGGAGTCCAAGTGAAAGAGTTCTTTTTTAGGAGAGCAGTGAGAGGTGTGGAAATCTTTCTATAGTTCTTAAAAAACTTACGATAATACCCTGTTAAGCCTATAAATCCACGCAAGCTTTTGAGAGTCTTTGGGTGTGGCCAATCGTGCATAGCTTCAATCTTTTTTGGATCCACCTTGATGCCATCCTTGCCAACCAGATGACCCAAGTATTCTACTTATGAGGCACCAAAAGCACATTTAGACTGTTTCAAGAAAATTTGGTGTTGGGAGAGGAGATGGAGAACTTGACCCACATGAGTAAGATGGTCTATCCAGGTTTTTCTATAGATGAGGATGTCATCAAAGAAAACTAAGACAAAATGACGAAGAAAGGGATGGAAGACATGATTCATGAGGCTTTGGAAGGTGGAGGGGGCATTACACAAGCCAAAGGGCATGACCAAAAACTCATAGTGGCCCTCATGAGTGTGAAAGGTAATCTTGGGAATTTCTTCCTCTTTCATACGTATCTGGTGATAGCCCGAGCGAAGATCAAGTTTAGTAAATAATTGGGCGCCACTCAATTCATCCAGGAGGTCATCAATGATAGGAATGGGAAATTTGTCTTTAATGGTCAGTTTGTTGAGGGCACGGAAGTCAGGACACATTCTCCAAGAACCTTCTTTCTTCAGGACCATGACTACAGGAGAAGAGTAAGGGCTCGTACTAGGGCAGATAATGCCTGCATTAAGGAGTTCTTGGACCATTTTTTCAATTTCATTTTTTTGTGAAAAGGGGTGGCGATATGGACGGATATTGGGAGGAAGGCTTATGGGTACAAGGGGAGTGGAATGATCGTGAACACCGCGGGAAGGAGGGAGGCCTTGGGAAGTGGGAAATACCATTTGATGTTTAGAAAGGAGAGCTTGGAGGTCATGCGGCACCGGGGGTGTCTCTGTGGCTTGAATGGCATGGAGTTGGGCAATGACACCAGAATGACCTTTTTTGAGCAGCTTTTCCATGTGATGGGAACTAATGACCTCAGGTGAACCAGCAGTGATGCCTTGGAATTTATATTGGTGGCCTTCCTGGTCGAATTGCATGGTTAATGCCTTTAAATCCATGAGAATGGGACCCAAAGTTCTTAGCCAGTCTGCACCCAACACAATGTCACAACCACCCATGTTGATAGCAAACATATGGGATTTTAGGTGGTAGTCACCGATTTAGAGATGCACATTTTCACAGTGCCCTCCACATTTCATGGAACCACCATTGGCAATCATGATTCGGAAATTGTTGACAGCATGGATGTAGCAATGAGTTTCTTGGGCAATGTAGCGATGAATAAAATTATGGGTGCTTCCATTATCAACCAGAATGATGACCTTCCGATGCTTGATGTAACCGATTAACTTGAGGGTTTGGGGAGCGGAAAACCCAGTGAAAGCATTGAGGGAAATGACGGGTTCTACTTTGGGAGGGTCTAAGGGAGGGGTTATGTCAATGATTTCAGGTGACTCAGACACAAGGGAAGTTTCAACATCCTCTTCTAAAATATCCTCAGATATGGCCATAAAAAGATTTTTTTCCTTACACTTGTGGCTCGGGAAATATTTGTCATCACAATTATAACAAAGGCCTTTGAGTTGGCGTTCATCCATTTCAGCCCTGGTCAATTTTTGGATTTTTAATGGGCCGGAGGGAGTAGTGGGAGTGACGGGTTTAGGGCGAGGGGTAAAGGAGGGTTTTCAGTTTTGAGATGATACAACCTGTTGTGCTTCTTTACTCTTTTAGTAGCCTCCACCCAAGTCGAGGGTCGAGCCATGAGGACATGGGCCCAAATATCCTCCTTGCAGCCACTGATAAAACACTCTTGAAAGAAAGCATCAGTCAAGCCCTCTGTTCGAAAATCCAAGCGCTCAAAGGCAGCTATGAAGTCTTCTATTGTTCCGGATTGTTTCAACTTTTTCAAACAGCCCAAATGGTTGGTGTCCATGTCAAAGTGTTCATAAATCTCAGTCACAAATTGGGTCCAAGCAATATACCCTTGACGGGAAGTTTTTCTCCATTGCCACCATTGCCAACATTCTTGACCTAGATGGAGAACACCATACCGGAGTTTGGCCAAGTCATCTGTAATGTTGTATAAAGAGAAATAATGTTCCATTTGGGTTACCCAACCAGTGGGTTCCGAGCCATCAAATTTGGTCACATCCACCCGCGGAAGGCATATGTCACGTTGAAAGTGATGGGACTGAAAGGTATGGGAATGGGAGGAAGTTTTTCCTTCATTCTTTAGAGGTGCTTCAGAGAAATGGTCATCTGTAGGGATCTTCAGTTTGGTGCAAAGTGATGCAAAGACAGATTCAAGCTGGGTGGTCAGTTCTTGTTTGACTTCCTCCATTGAGGACTACATGGTTGTATTTATGGTAGCATTGATGGACGAATCGATGGAGGAAACAGTAGCACTGAGTTGTTTCACTTATTTTTGGGTTTCAAGGAAACCAGATTGCATGGTGTTGAAGCGAGTTTCCAGGTCTTGGCTACGGGTATGGGCCATGAGGATAGGTGAACTAAAAAGGGGCAGGCGGGGTCAAAAATTTTGCCGAAAAATGATATGGATGAATGTGATAAGGGTGGAGAGATGAATCCAATGGAATAGGTCTCAAATAATAGTGAAAAAATTTCCAGACTTTTTTTTTTTTTTTTACACCTTTGGTCTGAAGAATATTGTAGTGATGAAATCCCCAAATGCTTAACCAGAAAGAGATGTGTATTTACTTGGAAACCCGAACACAGTTGCACGGCAATAGATCTGGTTTGTTTTAATTTGTTTATGTTTCTGTGCCCCAAGGGTTAGGTATTCAAGGGTTCTACAGACAAGGGTTTGCCTTGTGCTATAGCTCTCTAATATACGTGCAGGTTCCAACAGTAGTACTCGGCCCAATATCTCAGGGCACTAATTAAGGAGGATAAACCATACCCTTAGCTGTACTACCCGACTACCCAGGTACTAGAGAGTATCTTCCCGAGTGTTGTTCTTGGTGACACTATAGCAGTCCGACGGCCGATAGGTTTATCTAAAGAGGGCTTCAGGAAATCTAGGCCAATCTGTACACAGGTGTTGTCTAATGCGCTACCACTCGAAGGGGTACCAACAGGGGTTACAAGGGTGACCAACAGATGTGCGCTTAAGAACCACTTGTATTTCCTACCTGTATGAATCCCTCAACCGCGGGTTTATGCACGTAACGACAGATCTCTATGGCTTAAAGACGCTGGAATACATCTCTACCCTGGAAAAAAAATTCCCACAATTTCTGCCAAGGAAAGTGCTCTGATACCACTTGCAAGATACCAGATATAATAAATATGCAGAACATAAATAAAATGCTAGAAATGGCAGAATAACAGTAATATATCCAGCATAATCTCCACAATAACACAGAAATGATATAAGAACAACAACATAAATAGCACTTTGATTCAAAAAGCAATGTTCACAAGCCTCTTCGAGGGGGCAACATCCAATCAAGCAGCACTCTGTTACAATAATATCCAAGCTAGGGTTTTCATACCCTCGACCCTTATTTATACTAAATATGTCTATCAAGAGAAGCATCTAGAGGAAGATCCTTCTAGAAGCGGAAACTTCTATTAGGTCTTCTTACATCCGCCTTATTCTATTTTATTGAAAGGCCTTATTAATATTGACCTTTATTACATCCGAATATATTGACCTACCTATGTGCGGGTTAGGACCCTAACATATGCATAGATTATTGTGTAACTATTGTAAATTGTTTTGAAGATTATTGTGAGGTATTCACCTCTATTGTATGATGGATTGTATCATCTTTTGGCATCAATACTATTTCTATAAGGTTTTATGGCATTATGTATAACCATGTATTAGCGAATAATAAAGCAAGATGTTTGTAGATTAAATATTCATTAGGCAGGAAGCCTGTAGATTAAAAAAAAAATGATAAATCCTTATGTTTAATATGATCTTAATAACTATGGAATCGCACTTATAATCAAGGGAGAAGGTGTTATATGCATAAGCTTAAGGACCTTAACTTTAAACCCTATGATTGTCCTCTTTTGGATGAGAACAAGACCTCCATCTAAGAGATTCTAGGGAATTGATGAGTTGAAATGATTGAGGAACTTCTAAAATAGAKTCAGTAYRTGAATCATATGCTAATGCTTATCRTAATTTGGTTATTCTATCTATKCTTAAGTGTCGTCATCTTAAAAATGTATTATGTGRCAAATTGTGAAGTGYTAGTTCTAATTAAATTGAGATCTTCAAGTTGATTTTGTTGTCTAGAGAAGTTACAATCTAGAMCKTGCATTTAAAKATGGAAAGCTTGACCTTATGYTGACTGGTRTAATACCAAAMTCTATCATAGTAATTAAGAAGAAGGGTTTMTATGTTGTAAATGGTCTTAATGTGTTGTATTTTGATTTGCATACTACTGCCATCAATGAAATGTTAGACCAGTAGACCCTACTTTTGATATTTAGAATGAAGGTATGTTACAGAGAAGTTGGGGAAGTATTAGAGCATAGGAAGATTTTACCAATGTATCATTGATTCATTTTTGCAATGATAAAAGAGCCCAACAAGATAGTTGGAACTTGCGATATCCCGTGATAAATTTGCATTCAAGCCATTGCTATGAATTCCAAGAGAAATAGAAACCTAATGGATTTTGACTTCGACTTGTATGCTTCATAATTGTCTAATAATGTTGCTACACACTCAGCCCAATTATATGAGTTCCCTTCTATATTAATAATTATATCAATAACTTCTAACCAATGGAAAGGGATATCATACAACCAACATGATACAAACGTTTTTATCCAAATGGATTGATGGACACACATGTGGATACACGTGTTTTTACCCACTTTCTTTGGTGATCTTTGATGAATTTGAGTTGCAACCCTCTTATGTTCTTACACACATTTCTATCTCCATTGAATCTTTCAATCAACAAGGTTGACTCTTATCATTTTCATTAAAACAAAGTCACTTTTGGTAGATCCACGATGGAATGAATCAAGTATGTGTCTATCAATATGTTGAGAACCAACAAAATCCTTCCTTTATAATATTTATTGATTATCAATTTTGCAGCATCCTCCTTTAATGTTTCAGAATTTTGTGCATGGGACATGTTCATAATTGTATGAACCAATGATATAACCTCTTTTGGCCATTTTTCCATACCATCACTTTTTCCCATCTTCATAAGGTAAGCAAACCATTATGAATCCTCTATTTTTATTTTATTGATGACATCATTCTTATTTCCCTTGGAGATTTCAGTGTATGTGGTCTTGGAAATACTATTTTTGTCAACATCTTGGACCTAAAAGTTGTACCCATACCATCTGCTTCTAATTCAATTGGCACTAGATTCTGCCACTTTATCTTTAAATTTAGATTTTAGTGCTTCTATCATAATCAACATTGAAGGTTGTTTACTCTTGTAATCTTTGCCTCACCTATATCTAATCTTGGTACACCATATGAGCCTTTCCAAAATCTTCTTCTCCTTCTCACGTCACTGCATAGATGGATTAGTAGAATGTGAGAATGAAAGCTTAACTAGGATGTTTAAGTTGTAACCAAAATTATAACTACCATAGTTAATAAATAAGTAAACAAAATGCTATTGACCACAATTGACACAAAAAAATATGTACAATAAACTTTGTAACATTATTGCATAAGACCGTCATCTTTTTCACAAACAAAACGAAATAGTTTCAATGATTGAATGTATAAGTGTACTATTTTTAACGTATTAAACAATTATTGCATTTAATTATTAATGAAGACTAAACAATACCAACTACATTGAACTATGTACACTTTTTAAAAATCAAACTTATATACTCCACAACAAGCTTCCCATCTTTTCTCTTCTACCAATGAAAATGAAAACTAAAATTTACACAAACAAATTACAATGATTCCTCCACTATATAGTCACAGCAAACAATTCCACTATATAGTCACAACAAACAATCATTAAACTTAACTTTTGGATAGAGGAATTACTATGAAGCCAAGTGAAATAGTTTGAATCAAGATTAATTAGCATAATAACTTTCAAATCAATCATATAATATCAAAATTTTGATTTAACTAAAATTTTAAAAAATTATAACTTTTTTATAAAATATAAAAAAAAAATAATAAACATAAATAAAATCAATAAATTAAAAATTAACTAAGATTTTATGCAAAATCAAACTCTTTCACCAACACAACACAATACAAGTACATACTTTTCTTAACCTATCTTAACATATATAGTATTTAAGAATTACCTTTAAATCTATCTTAACATATATTTTATTTTGACTATATAATTTAAAAATTAAATGTTTTTAATATAAAAATTAACTTTAGAAAAATCTCACTTAACATTAAGTCAACTCCATATACATTCCTGTTTCTTTTTATAAAATATATAAAAGA
>ML778123.1:410010-432215 GCA_009831015.1 Picea engelmannii | reverse complement strand
CAACCGTAGATCTGGGCGGGTGGACTTTGGTCATTCAGATCTGCTCGCCACTTACCCTAAGGTGCATTCGCGCCCCAGCTTAAAGTTGACATCCCTTCCTCACATCTGACGGTCGTTATAGACCCTGAGATTCTCCGAAAGAATCTAGTTCGTTCATCGAGACTTAACCACATGCTAATCATCTCGATATTTATAAGTCTGGATTTTGGGGTTTGAGAGCACAAGGGAACATGACCTTCGGTATCCCGAGTGCCAAAACGCCGAAGTGTCGAACAAGCCTAAATCGGTGATTAGCCCCTTGGGTTATAACTTGGTCAATATGACCTTCTCCCACATGACCACATTCTCTCTTCCATCGGGATTTGTCAAGGCGAGAGCCCGACCTCTTGTCAACAGAACTCCCGAATCCCCGATCCTCGATTTCCCGAAACGATTAACCTCTCGACACGTAGCCTCCCGAAATTGGTCAGTGTATGACTATTTTGGGGTTTCCACCACGGAATATCCCGATCTCTTGTCATCAGAACTCCCGAGTTCCCGATTCCCAACTTCCCGAAATAGGAAATCTTACGACACGTGGCCTCCTTTAATCGGACGACCCAAATCCATTTCAGGGTTTTCGCCCTTATTCACTAGGGGTTTAACCCTCGAGTATCTCCTGACAGATCCAATGGCCGTCGAGTCTTCCAACCGAGATCTGACGGCTCGGACAGGTTCCTAACTTGTGCATTCTTCCCCGACTTCCTGGGCGGGGAAAAATCAACGGTCCAGATGTTCTCATGGACCTCGAGGATCTACGATCCTGATTTCGTCACTATCCACGAAGGTACAGAAAGACAAGGTGGTAAGGCATTTAACATCCTAATTTCTCCTACCAAATCTAACGGTCCTGAGTGACCACAGATTTCCTGACGGGATCTCGTCCGTCGATCAACACCTATCAAGGTTAAGGTACTTATCTTTCCAGCTTCTTATTCTTCTCTAATGGTCGTGAGTGACCACAGATCTCCCAACGGGATCTCGTCCGTCAATTCGATACTTATCATGGATTTCTTAAGGCCTTGCGCCTTCACGTCCTCCTTCCAGGTTCTTGATTATGTTTTCAAGGAGGGTATCTCTATGGGGAGGTTTACCCAGGGTACTATCTAAGGCAGATAAGGGTATCTCTTCCGAGAACCAGGCGTGAAGTCTGAATTAGATCAGTTTGCATATAAATAACAATTTAAGAGAGCATAAGCCACACGTAGTCTTTCCATATAAACATACAACTACCAATACTGATCAAGACACCATACAGACATTCTTATAATGAAGTCATTCACAATTTCACAGCTTATGATCATAAATGTCAGCATACATATATTTCAAGATGTCAAAGGCAAAACACTTATCAAAAAGTAACACCAGGGGTTATGCAACTGCTGAGAGGGGTGCTCGTTTCCACCCAACCGTAGGCTCAGCGACTCCCAGTGGATTTACCACTAGCCACCCCCGAGCTGAGACCACGATGCTGTGAGACTGCATCTATGTTTGCCAGTGACCAGGAGTGAAGGTTACTCTCCTTCCTCTCTGCTATCACCCACTCTGCATATCGCCAGAGTTCTCTTTTTCCCCTCGCGTCTCCCCCCAATCGCTTCTCCCCCACGCCTTATCCTCTTGTGAGGTTGCGTGTGGTGCGATTTCCCTCGCGTCGATCAGGCCTAACGACTCTACGGATGGGCGGTTCACCTCCCCATCCCTCATTAACTCTTGAGGAGCCATCTGCCTACCAGCTTGCAAGACATTTAATTTGGGATCAGCGAGCCGCTTTTGGTTCTCCGGGCTAGTGGAGTCCAAATACGGTATTGATTCTTGGTGGAAGTTAATGCCACATTTCCAGGTGCCTTCCACCGCCTTTCTGCAACCATCGTAGTCTCTTTTTCAGCATATCCCCTCTCAACAGTCTTGCAATATAAATTCATAATATTATTCACATTCATCGACCTTTTCCACAAAGTCCATTCACATCACATATTCACATTTCTGAGTTTGCCACAGTTCTTGGCCAGTCTAGTTATTTTTACAAACTGGGAGAAAGAGGGTGTTACAATAACCATTCCTTGCAACATTTCTTTTGTTTACTCTTAGTGAAAAAATTAGCGATTACCTTACAGGCCAATACCACTTTATATTATATACACTAAAAATTTACCATTAAGGCTTTTCAAATATTTTAAACAATCAAAGTTTATACAATAACTTCCAATTAAATTATACATACAATATAATTCCTTGCAACATTTCTTTATTTACTCTTAGTTAAAATATTAGCTATTATTTTACAAGCCAATACCACTTTAAATTATATACTAAAAATTTACCATTAAAACTATTCAAATATTTTAAACAGGATTTATATACACCATAACTTCCAATTAAATCATAAATATAAAAAAAAAAATTGATTAACCAATTAAAAATTATATTTTTTTTACCAAAAATAATAATATATTTAAAATGAATAAATTAAACATAATATAATATTTGTATTCAAGATAACAATAATTAACCTCTTCTTCGTTCAAGGCAGTTCCAAACTTTTCCTTTAAATCCAGCTTAAAGTAGTATTTAACATATTGAATACTACGAATTAAGTAGTATTTATTCTATCTCTTTAAAACGAATTAAGTAGTATTTAATATATTGAAGTACTAAGTTTGAAGAAATTTCATAACCCCTGCCCATTGAGTCAACCCATATAGACTCTTCTATCATGTTATATCATATAAAAAATAAATAGATGTTACAGAACAGAAATCCACATAAATGTAACAAATATCCAGAATAAAGTTTGGAGTTTTGCTCTTGTTATATTAAACATGTATCTACAAAAAGTTTTGCAGATAAACATATATATGAATGAGAACAGAAATGCTGAGCTTCCACAGAATATGAATTGCCATCTTCTTTACAAATAGAACAAAATAAAACTACCGGCTTTACCAGCTAGTTCGGTCTACTCTGTACTATTTTTACAATAATTGAACACTTTCAAGACTCATCATCACAGAAACAGCAGACAACTGCTGCTTTGGAGTGTGTTAATTGGGGAGTTACTTTTTCCGCACATTTTCTGGTTACCTTATTTCAGACCAATTCAAAATTTTGATTAATTTTCTGAGCATCTAGATTAGAGGCAAAACTCAGACTAACTGACTACCCCTAAAAATCTGGCCGAATTAAGACCCAATTTTATTTTATTTTGCCTGAAAAGAAGTCTGTTTGCTGCAGAGCTCCCTTCTGATTTTGCTCTGTTCTTCATAACACAGTACTACCATCTTATGTGGAGGTTTTCCCACAATCACTAACAAAGCTGCTCAAAAGCTCCCCCAACCCACTGCAGTTTGGGACAGTTACTGGAATTAAGCTGCTCTAACGAAATCAAATGCTCCACACCTGGCGGCTCTGGTATTTCCTTGCAAAAACAATATTCCATGTACAAAGCTTCGTTAACTGTCCCAATCCTTGTTTGCTCTTGAGCTTCTTACACCAAGAAGCGTCAATCACCTCGAAAGATCTCAATAATTTCAAGACTTGACAGCTCCTCTGCTCTCGATGTTTTGCAAGGATTATTTCCTGTTCTTTGAGAAAAAGTATACAATATCCCGATTTAAAATTCTTGGGATGAACAGATTTTAAAGATTCATATTAAACGGAAGACACATATTGAAATGATTGAAACACTTACATACGGGTATCGCTGTAATAAATCATCAATGAATGATTTTGGTCGTGTGCTGCCAAAAACCACGGGGCATTGATCCTTTCTTCACAATATTGTTTCCCATATCTCTCATGTCATGCATTTTTATATTATTTTCTATATTCACTTCCACCATACACTTGTTCTCTGGATTTTAAAGCCACACCATACCCCATATAGTTACTTCTGTATCCTTGTCTTCTCCTATGGAAAGACAAGCAATATCTAGAATATTGGCTGATCCACTTTACTTGGCGACTCATTACTGATTTTAAGTCTGTCATGTATCTCATGAGTTAGTGTCTGCTAAAGTCGATCCAACTGTTCTTTCCGGAGAAGCGCTCCAATCACTTTCAATGATAATAGCAGTGCATCACATACCTTTGTAAACCGATCTACCAAATCTGCAAATCCTGGTACTAGTTTTGGCTTGACCTTGTAAAATACTGGAATTATGGTAGCCCTTTACTTCACTATGAGGTCGAGCTCGTCCAAACACCAGTGGGATTGCCCATATTTTGTATAAAAGATGGCAATATGGACGGAGACTGTTCGAATAGCGACTTCTATTTGAGAAGCAATACTCCGTCCCTCCACCAATTCCGGCACACTGGCAATCCATGATTTTTTCAGAGAGGGTATAGATGGAAAAGTAGATTGTTCTTGACATCGAGACCACGATGGCTTGGAAACACGTATAAGACGCTAGCGCATAATAGGAGGCCGAGGAGGGAATAGGAAAAGAAATTGCCATTGCGATGGAGAGCGGTTGCCATTGATGTACAGAAAGATGAAGCCGGATGAAGCCGATACACCAGGCAGCCAGGCAGCCAGGCAATTGCAAAGTCGGGGCAGGTAGATATAGATAACTAAGACGTAAAGTCCTGGTCGTCGTACATACAATAGCCGGGACTGTGAGGAAGCAACCGTGTGGACCTACGCGTTTTTCAAGGAACAGTGTGGACCTACGCGTTTAGCAGTGATATAATATCGCATAAATATTCTTTATGTTGGTCACCAACTGACATGTTAAATATTGGTGATCAAATTTTCCAAACCTCCACTACACGTTTAGCGATTTACTACTTGATGTGAGCGCTGTGGGCCCTTGCCCATTGCCCAATATTACAGCGCATAAAGATTCTTTATGTTGGTCACCAACTGACAGGTTAAATCTGGTGATCAGATTTTCCAAACCCCCACTACACGTTTAGCACTTTACCACAGGAATAGGTTAATTCGAGAGCAATCTTTTTTCTTGAGTTTTTCTTTTGAGGAAAAAAACAGACTTAAATCCGGTCAATTTTTTAAAATTAGTTTGAGTTTTGCATGGATCATTTCGAGATCTTAGTACAAGGGTTTTGTCCCATTTTAAACTAACTTAGATGCTCAGAAAATAAATTAAAATTCTGAATGGACCAAAAATTTAAAAACAAGCAATTAAAAACCTACCAAAAAAAATAAATCGATAGAAAAAATTACTCCCAAATTAACCCACTCCCTTTACCACATGATGTTAGCAATGTGGACCCTTGATTCCTCCCCAATTAGCCCACTCCCTTTACCACGATGTGAGCGATGTGGGCCCTTCTAAAACTGATAATGACCGAGACTCCCGTCAACAACGACCACTACTTTTACCTACTACATTTTAATATTTTTATATACACCGCCATCAAGAATTGGCGTGGTAGTTGAGGGCCACATGGGGTGAGTACGACAAGTCTTTATTTTTTAAGCTTAAAGTATTGTTTTTAATAAAATATTAGAGGATTTGTTTGCATTATCTAAAATTCCTTGTGAGGCCACGTCCCGCTTCCATTTCGGTGGGAGATGGACCCCACTTCAGCGAAAAAAATGGAAGTTGTTTTCAAAGTAAAAATAAAGCAAAGACAATCACAGCCCTAGAGGGTCTCTTTAAAGGTTATATCTCTTTGGAATATAATCATGGGGACATTGCCTTTCATTCCAATCTATTTGTACAAGCAACTAGGGTTGTAAGATATGTTTGACGAGGATACTTTTATTAAAGTCAAGATTGTTGGTATAGCATCAAATATTGCATTTTCGCAAGTAGACAAATGTGTTCAAGTTTCTTCTTTGTGGGTTCCATAATGGGATTTTATATTTTGAGAAATCTAGTTAAGTGGATGTAAATTTGATGAGGATACTTTTATTAAAGTCAAGATTGTTGGTATAGCATCAAATATTGCATTTTCGCAAGTAAACAAATGTGTTTAAGTTTCTTCTTTGTGGGTTCCATAATGGGATTTTATATTTTGAGAAATCTAGTTAAGTGGATGTAAATTTGATTAGGGCACTAATATATTTATTATGAATTGTGGTTAATTCTAGTACTTTATTGGTGAATGATAAGATAATTAGAAAGGAGTTGACAATAATGTATGATATGTGATAAGATTTGTGAGGCATAGTTGTATCTATTATAAATGAATGATCTAATAGGGTAGATTGCATCGAGATTAATTTTCATCAAAATGGGATCTAAGCTCGAAAAATAATAATAGACAAAGGGTGTTGTGTTGTCAACTTAACTATGTGTTGAAGGAAAGGTAATGAATCAATGTGCACAATTTGTTTTATTTTGAAAGCATAAAACTAAATTTTGATGAAGGAAAGGCATTCAAGTGACTATTTCCTCTTTGTTTGTTATTTTTACATGTTTACTATGAATTGAGATGTAATAKGAAGGTATCCTTTCTTRTGTCCCTTCTATGTCATTTTTGTGCAACATCTTGCTTCTCCTACTTGCATCCKATTCACATTACGCATCCTACTTGCATCCTATTCACATTACACATATTTATGTAGCATCYTAATTGCATCCCATTAACATCCTTWGGGATTTACTTAGTGTCACATTAGTGTCCTAGTTGTTCCATGAGGTTATCATGTTAGTGTCCTCATTTCATCCCATTAGTGTCCTCTAGATTCTTTTTGGCATCCTATTACATGTGTCCTTTTAGCATCTTAAGGATATTATTAACACCCTAGTTGTGTCCCATTAGTGTCCTCAAGCTTCTAGTAAGAGTCTTGCTTAGTTATTTGAGCATCGTTTTGGCATCACATTTGCATCCTAGATGTATACATAATGTCCTTGTTGTGTCGCATCAACATCCTTTGATTTCTAGTTATCATTGTTACCACTCAAACTCTCACCTAGGAGGAAAAGTCCTAACCTCAACGGGAGAGCTTAGAGGCACTATAGGCAACCTACCCATTGTTGTCGCAGTAGCCCTGCCCCACACTTCAAACTAAGAAAGTTAATCTACCCTAGCCTAGTGGGGAATCCCTATGGTCTATCTAGCCAAATTAGTTGCAGCAATGGGAGAGTTTCATGGACTAGATTGACTAAGACAACTAACAACTTTCACCAACTCCCTCTCAAGGTTGAAAACAAATTAAGGTGTGTAAGTTGTTAGCTAGATTAACAAGTCTTTAATGATGTGCAAATGAAACAAATGTTCTTGTTATAAAATGATTGTCCTGGAAAACCAATAGAATGATTATGGCACATAGGTGAAATGAACTTGCTTAGCATTCAAAACTAACATCAACCATAGAAATGTTGGAAATGCTTAAGTGTAAACAATGTTCTCAAATGAAGCAATTATGTCCAATGAATTAACATAGAGTGGTGTCCACAATGACAATGTGACCATGAAACTTAGGAAACATAGCATTCATCAAATCATTCCACCATTCACAAGAGTTATGTGCTAGCTATAGATGTCAATGACAAATGAAAATGTCAATTAGCCTATTGTTGTTACATATATCAAAACTTAAAGGATAGCAAGATGTGGCTCAAAATTAATCCAAAGATTATATGCAATGTCATAAAACCAATACCCCTTGAAAGGGCCACCACCATAAGATGCAATGTATTTTGAGCATGTTCAAAGTGAAATTAAATGATGGTTGTTATTGTTGTTATAAAGTAGTCCCTTAGACTAGAAAGATGCAAGTCTAAAACCAGTGAAAGTTATGTTTAAAAGTGCTCAAAGGACCAACCCTTTATGAAGGTTCATCAACCACGATGCATTATGAGATTACAATATGCTTATATGTAAAGTTAAGTTCCAATTTTAAGTGAAATGTCTCCCCATATCCAATTTACTATGGAAATCCAAACTGAAAACTCTATTCCCTTTATGGATGTTCTCATCTCTTATCAACCTAATGGGACTCTTACCCACCAATTCTACAAGAAAAAAAACTCACACTGACATATACCTTCATGCACCACTCTCACCATAACCCAACCCAAAAATATACCATTCTTAAAACTCTGGTTACTTGAACCATTCAAATCTCTACTCCCCAATTTCTTATGAAAGAAAAAGCTCACCTTACTAAAGCCCTTGTGGCCAATGGTTAATCTATAACCCAAATCAATAAAACTTTTTTCTCAACCCTCCATTCTAATTCCAAACACTCCTCTCCCCCTTCCCCACCTCTAACTCTTATTTATCTTCCTTACATCCAAGGAATCACTGATCATATTTCTAAGATTTTGACTAAAAAGAATATCAAAACTCTTTTTAAACCTGTTCACCGGTAACGAAGCTTCGGAGAAGCACTCGTTCGAAGGTTCACCACTTCGGCATTCAGGGGGTGTGTTGTGTTGTGTTGGCAAATCTTCTTAAGCCTGAAGCTCCAAAGCGTCAAAGTCCCGAAGCTTCAAAGAAGCGCTCGTTCGGGAGTTTGCCAATTCGGAATTTGGGGAATTTGGAGTGTGTTGAGGGAGAAACCTTTGAAGTGTGAAGTTCCGAAGCTTTGGTTAAGAAACATTTAGGTAAGCGTTGGGTTCTAGCCTGGGGTCACATGAGATTTGAGCTGAAGTAAAAGGGCTAGTGCTTGAAAATTGATTTCAAGAGAGAAAAGGGCTTAGAGAAGGAGCCTGCGAGTTTCTGATTTGTACAGACCTGCATTTGAGGGAAATCAAAGGGGCCTATGAACCTTAAGAGAGGATCTAGCACAGGTCCAAGAGATAATTTGGCTCCCAAAGAAGATCACTTGTAAAAGGATTTCCCTCACAAAAAGGACAAATTTTCAAATAACCATAACTTTCTTCTCAAGACTAAGAATTGAGTATGGAAGTAGGCGTTGGAAAGGTCTTGAACATTAAGATATAACTAATCACCCAGAAAATTGATCAGGGAAGTCAATTTTCTCATGAAATCGAAAGAAATAATTCTGATGTAATACTAAATCAAAATTGTACATAATTTCATGAATTGTTAAATTAATTAGCCTAACAGGTTCTGTTGGCTGCACATTTTGCAGAGTTAACAACAATTAGATCAAGACATGATCAACACAGAGTTTAGAGGGATGGAAGATACACAGGGGAGATTAAAAACAGGATGATGAGATCAGAGGGATGTATGTCAATATGGGTAATGAAGGTACAAACTTAAATGGGCATGGAGAAGGAAAGGAAGAAAGCATGAACTTGGTAGAGACCATTAAAAGTTTGCAAAATGATGTCCAAAGTTATAAAGATGATAATGAGAGGCTTATGAAATCCAAGGAGCAGTAGGAGGACTTTAACATTAAGTTAATGCAGATATTGGGAAGAATAAAAAATAAGATGGATAAGGAGAATGACTCAAGTAAATCAGGAAGTCACAGGTCTCATGATGAGAGGATAAGAACAAGAAGTGTTGGAAGACATCACCATCACTCCCCAAGGTATTCCACTAGGAGAGAACATAGTAGTTCAAGTCCATCCCCTGTTAGGATGCTTAAGAGGAGGTCTGGGGTGGATGAGCTACAATGAGAAATGAACAAAATCAAGCCTCCTACATTTGATGGTGAGCACAAGAAGGATGAAGATGCAGAGACATAGTTGCTAGGCATGAAAAAGTATTTTCAATTGCATAATTACTCTTCACATGCAGAAGGAAGAATTGCCATCTATCAGCTCAAGGGGAAGATATCCATGTGGTGGGACCAATTTGTGCAAGTGCAACACATTAATGAGAAAAATGTTACTTGGAAGGAATTCAAGAGGTATTTTCAGAAGAAATACTTGACTAAGAGATACTATGACAAGAAAATGAAGGAGTTCTTTGAACTCAAGCTTGGGAGTATGACCATAGATGAATATGAAAGACGGTTTTTAGAACTGTTAAAGTAGGTTTCTTTCATCAAGGAAGAGACAGTTAAGATTCATAGGTATTTGAGTGGACTGTCATCATTCATCAGTGATAAGATACAATATGATGATCCCAAAACATTGGAGGAGACCATAAGACGAGCTAAATGCCTTTATGATCAACATAAAGGAAGGCCAATTTTCCAAAAAGATTGGGAAGACAAGAAGAAAAACAAGATAGAACAGAGGAAGAAGGGGACTCAACCACCATTCTTTGGAAATAATCCTCAAGGACAGACAACTTCTAAAGAACACAAAATGATTGAGATAGGGGGGAAAAGACCAAGGAATCCACCTATTCAATGTTGGGGTTGTGGGGGAGATCATATGTATAGATATTTTCCTGACAGAGGTGAAAAAGTGAGGATTGTTCACAATGTACAGCAAGTTGATACAATGGAGGACATGGGCATAAATGTACCTAAGATCTATGCAGTCCTGGACAACAAGCAAGCTGAGTTTTAGTCACATATGATTGAAGTGGAAGGTAAGATCAACAACCAAACCATTGTTATTTTAATTGATTCAGGATTTAGTCATAGTTATATAGATCGTAAGATGGTGGAAAGATTGCATTTGCCAAGAAGCAAGCTTGGAAAATCTTGGTTGGTGCAGCTAGCTACTGGAGCTAAAAGAAAAATTAATGAGATGGTCAAGGCATGTCCAATGGACATGAATGGACTGAGCACCAGGGAAGACTTGAACATCTTACCTTTAGGTTCCTATGACTGTCTAATTGGTATGCATTGGTTGGAGCAACACCATGTTATCCTAGATTGTTATAATAAGGAATTTACTTGTTGGGAAGAGGAAGGGAACCTAAGGATAGTACAGGGAATTCCCAGGGCAGTAATTGTCAGAGAGATTTCAGCATTGCAGCTGAAGAAACGTTACAAAAAAGGTTGTCAAATATTTGCAGCACATATGGAAGAGACACCTAAATATAATGTGTAAAATATTGAAGATTATGCATTCCTAAAAGAGTTTGAAGATGTATTTAAAGAAACCCCAAGATTACCCCCTAAAAGAGATATTGATTTCTCCATCAATTTGACATCTGGAGCAACCCCAATATCCAAGACCCCTTACAGGATGAGTACACCAGAATTGAAGGAATTGCAAATGCAACTTGAAGAGATTATGAAGAAGGGGTATATATGCCCAAGTGTGTCACCTTAGGGTGCCCCAATATTATTTGTGAAGAAAAAATATGGAACATTGAGGCTTTGCATTGACTTTAGGCAGTTGAACAAGGTAACTATGAAGAATAAGTATCATTTGCCAAGGATCGATGACCTCTTTGATCAATTGAAAGATGAAAAAATATTCTCCAAGATTGATCTCAGGTCAGGTTATCATCAATTAAGAATTAAAGAAGAAGACATCAACAAGACTTATTTCAGAAAAAGGTATGGGCATTATGAGTTCACAGTGGTGCCATTTGGGTTATCAAATGCACCAGTTGTCTTCATGTGTTTAAAGAATGGTATTTTCAGAGAATACTTAGACAAGTTTGTCATTGTATTTTTAGGTGAAATTATTATATATTCTAAGTCAGAGGAAGAGCATGAACAACACTTGAAGATGGTGTTACAGGTATTAAGGGAGCATCAATTGTATGCCAAATTGAGCAAGTGCTCATTTTATCAAAAGGAAATTTATTATTTGGGACATATCATTTCAGAGGAAGGGATAGTAGTGGATCCTGAAAATGTTGAGGCTAGTAGAGGATGGTCAACACCAAAGAATGTGATAGAGTTCAGATCATTCATGGGCCTTGCAGGCTACTATAGAAGATTTATTGAAGGATTCTCAAAGATTGCACACCCGATCACTTCCTTGCAAAATAAGGGGGTGAAGTTTCAGTGGACATTGGATTGTGAAAAGTGTTTCCAACACTTGAAGCAATTATTAACAAGTGCACCAACACTAAGAATTGTTGATCCAAATTAAGACTTCATTGTATGCATTGATGTATGTAAAGAAGGGCTTGGTGGAGTCCTCAGTAAAAATGGGTATGTCGTATGCTATGAATCAAAGAAGTTGAATGAGCATGAAAGGAACTATGCTACTCATGATTTGGAGTTGGTAGCCATAGTGCATGCCTTGAAGATGTGGAGGCACTACCTCATGGGGAAAAGGTTCGAGTTGAGAATAGACCATAGTGGTCTGAAATATTTATTTGGACAGCCAACTCTAAATGCCAGGAAAAGCAGGTGGTTAGAAGTTCTCAGTGAATATGACTTTGATATAAAGCATATCAAAGGGAAAGAGAACAAGGTGGTTGATGCACTTAGCAAAAGAGTGCATGAGTTGCATGCTACAACCATTAGCATGTACCAATCGGATTTGAAAGACAAAATATTAGAGGCTACAAAATCATATTTGTAGTACATGGAAATAATAACAAAATTACAGCAAGGTATTTTGCAACAGAAAACTGAAGACTATAAGCTAGGAAATGAGGAAATTCTCATGTACAGGGGAAAAATTTATGTACCAAATTTCTAGGAATTGAAAAATATGGTATTGAGAGAAATGCATAATGTACCTTATGCTGGGCACCCAGGTTATCAAAAAACTATTGCTGCTGTCAAGAGCCAATATTATTGGTCAGGCATGAAGAAAGAAGTTGTTGATTTTATTGCCAAATGTTTGGAGTGTTAAAAGGTCAAGGTTGAGCATAGACACCCAGTTGGTTTGCTACAACTATTACCTATTCCTTAGTGGAAATAGGAATTTGTAACAATGGATTTCATCACCAAACTTCCCAGAACAAATAAGCAACATGATTCTATCATGGTAGTGGTGGATAAGCTTACCAAAGATGCTCATTTTATTCCAATAAAGCTCACTCACAAGGCATCCAACATTGTTGATATTTATATGAGAGAAATTGCTCGACTGCATGGTATACCCAAGACAATTGTGTCTGACATAGATCCAAAATTTACATCAAATTTTTGGAAAGGATTATTTAAGGTATTTGGAATAAATTTGAATTTTAGCACAACTTATCATCCAGAATCAAATGGACAAACATAAAGGGTGAATCAAGTGATTGAGGATATGTTGAGGATGTAGGCGATGGATAAACCATCAAAATGGGAAGACTACCTACACTTAATAGAGTTTGTTTATAACAATGGGTACCAAGCATCTCTAAAGATGAGCCCATTTGAGGCACTTTATGGAAGAAGGTGCAACACACCGGTAAGCTGGGACAACCCAACAGATAGAGCAGTGGTTGGTATAGAATTACTCAGGGAAATGGAAGATCAAAAGTTGAAAATAAAATAGAATTTAAAGGCTGATCAAGACAGGCAGAAAAACTATGCTAATAATGGAAAAACTCACAGGGAGTTTAAAGTGGGTGACCATGTATTCTTGAAAGTAAAGGCCAACATAAATTCCCTGAAGTTGAGAAATTGTTCAAAGTTGGAAGCTTGTTATTGTGGGTTGTTTGAAATCCTAGAGAGGATTGGGCCTGTAGCTTACATTCTTTCTTTTCCTGCATCAATTTCTATTCATAATGTATTCCATGTATCATTGCTCAAAAAGTATATACCTGATGCTATTCATATCATTGATTGGAATGTGATTCAGGTGGAGCAAGGAGGCACCTTTCAAGTGCATCTGGTGTGCATACTGGACCGGAAGATCAAGCAGTTCTGGAATCAAGCCATAGATCTAGTAAAGGTCCAATGGACCTGGTACGGTCCTAAAGATGCAACTTGGGAGCACAAGGATGTTATGCGGGCAGAATACCCATATCTTTTTTAGGATTTTTTAAATTTTTGGTTGTACATGTGTAAATATTGCACCGAAGATAGTGCATAAATAAGGGGGGGGGTGTAATATCCCTAGGATGAACCCCAAATGTAAATGTAAATACATCTGTACTTAGGCTGGTGAGACAGGATGCATAAAGAACAAGTATATCTGTGATGTAAATGTAAATGTATTCACATGCAAATATTAATGAAAAACACATCACTGTGTGTAGACCAACCATGTAAAAGAGTATGGGGGAATAAAATCCACTAGTTAGGGAAAGGTGGGATAGAAGTTAAGGATAAGGGGCTAAGCTAGGGAGCTTGAGACAAACAAGAATATTATACTAATATTCCTTAAAATATAAAGTATGGATAATTTTTTTTATCCTAAGGATGGGGACAAGTGGGCCAAAGTAGCTCTCAACCTGACAAGCGTCAAATTAGGCACATGCATACAAAGATCTTGGACTTAGTGCATTTTTCATTCATTCCATCATTCCTCCATTCATACACTCATGAATTTCAACTGTCCACTGTACCTCTCAGTCATGAGCAACGTACATATACCTTACCCGAGCCAGTACTATACATGTACTTGTTCCTATACTTTGTTAACGAAAGAGTTGGACTGGAGAAGTGGGTTGTCAAGCCCGTGGGATACTTAAGAGATGGATTGTCAGGCCCATGAGAAATTCTCTCTGGGTGAGAGACTTGCTGGGAATTTTTTTCCCGAAGGTGCCAAACTGCAGCTACAAGGCTCTGAGACTTCCTGTCCGGCCTGTTGCTAAAGCCCTAGAAGGGAAATGGGGCAGCTGAAGGACTATTGAGAAAAGAAGGGGCACATTTCTTGGAGTGGGATAGGCATGTGGGGAATGAGGGACTGTAGGTTGTTAGTTTGAGTTGGCACCTGTGATAGAGTTTTTCCTGTTGTCTAAGATACATCAACCTGGCTAAGAATTCCTTTACCCGGGTGGAGTTTAGTCCCAGCTAGGGGGTGACCCACTGCTGAGAGTTTTGAGTAGTGTTGTATAATGTTGGGAGGAGCATGGAAGGTCTGCACGTAGTTGATGGTATTTTTATCAAAGATAAGTGTCAATTGTGTGTGAAATTACATGCTACACTATTATTTATGCATTTTTTTATGGGTTTTTCCTGTGCGAATGTTGCATGTGTATTTTATTATTATGCTACATGAATCTGGGCATTTGAAGAGTATTTGTATGTT
This sequence comes from Picea engelmannii, assembly GCA_009831015.1. Lineage (NCBI taxonomy): Eukaryota > Viridiplantae > Streptophyta > Pinopsida > Pinales > Pinaceae > Picea > Picea engelmannii. The sequence goes on along the minus strand of ML778123.1, from coordinate 417,288 downwards.
TAAATATTGAATACAGTTCGAAATTTTCACGTGGCATAGTCCAACAGGTGGTTGGGGATGCTACAATATGGTATCAGAGCTTCAATTTTCAACATTGAGCTTAGATGGGCCGAGTAAGTTGAAATTGAAGTGAAATTTCACAGATAATCATTTTCGAAATGGCCAAAATTCAAGTTACAGTGTGTCCATGGGTTCCAGGAGGGTGTTGAGAGCACACCTTTACCATTATTACATGTGTCAATTTCTACAAGAAAAAGTATTTCCTAGGTAACCTTGGATAGAGATAGGTAAAAATGATGAATTAATGATGGAAAGGGAAGGGGAACTTCATGTTTAGAACCTCAAATACAATTTTAATGGTGTAAAAGGTCTTTTACTAGTCCAACTATTTTGGAGATAGAAATCTTCGTTATTTGTACTTGTAGGCCTTTTAAGAGGGAGTTTGGCTTAGAGTTGCAACCTCAACACTTAACTTATTTCCCTTTATGTATTTTTTTCTTGATTTTTCTTAGTCCTTTTCTTTAGATATGAACTTTTAGCATAGGACTTTAGGGGTTAGAATTTTTTAATGGGGTGGCATAGCTCTAGCTTCATTATTATTTCCTTTTTTAACATTTATGTTCTTCACCTCTATCCTTTTTGGTTTTATTTAACTTTGTCTTACATTGTTCTTCAATTTATTCTTTCAGACTTTCTTGGATGACATATAATAAGTTAAAACATGAGTGAGGGTTGTATTTATTTAATGGACGAGATGAAAGTGAAAAGGGAGAATATGGAAAATGTTTAGACATCGTTAGGATATGTGGTACACTACTCAACTAGAATACCAGTAGTACGATTTGTCCTAAGTCATGACAACACTTATCTAAGGACAATTATGTTCCCCCATGGTATAACGAGACAAAATAATAAAATTATTATTGGTAAGAAGTGTTATTAGATCAAACCCAATGTTTATCACTTTCATGACAAGGGTAGAAACCATCACACCACTTCTAAGCAAGAAACCCACACATGAAACCAAAGCACATCAACTGAAGTAAAGATGAAGCATAAAGTACCATATGTGAGTGCACATATCATATGAGGTGTAAAGCAGAGGAGTTGATATACCATGGTAGAGTCATCTAAAATATCTACAGTGGTCATGTAAGGTTGGATGATCTTATATCTGATGGAAGGTGGTCTAGAAGCAGTTTCCCTTGAGGGGGAAACAAGCATCTTTGTTGCATCCTTAATGTATTGTTAGCATCCTAATTATATCTCTTTATTGTTCTATGAGTTCTAGTTAGCAACCTAAATATGTCCTTTTAGTGTCTCAAGGGTTTGATTAGTGTCTTGGTTGCATGCCATTAACATCATCAAGGCTCTCTCTAGAATCATATTAGCATCCTAAGGACTCCCTACAATGTCCCTTAAGCCTCTCCTTAGCATCCTAATGGCTCCATGTAGAGTCTATTTAGTATCCAAAGGGTCACTTTAGCATATCGTGAGCATCATGATAGAAACTTTGTGGAATCCAGATGGCATTCTCTTTGTGACATCATTTTTTAACATTTTTTGGATCTATTTACTCTATCATTTTAGGCATTCTAATCTTATTGAGTTTCAGTCAGTTTGAGCCATATTGTTTCATTTTCATTCTATTTTATACAATTTTCATTTTTTGTTTGAATTCACATTATGTGGCATTAATAAATACATTATAATGAACAATACACAATATAAAGGAAAACTCATTTATAAGTTCATAATAATTTATATATACAATAGTAATTTATCTCCAAGTAACCATTGTCTATTGGCACCCCATGGGAAATCTGAATCTCAAGCACATAATAAAATATGTTAGCCTTGCAAACAAGTGATCTACGACCACCCTAGGGAAATATGAATATTAAATACAAGAGTTAAATCATGTCACCTATCATTGGAAGATCTGTCATGATCATCATCATCCTCTAGATTCCATATATGTTTGTTGTGTACCTATAAACAACATATTTTGCAAATGATTTATTTTGTTTGTAAGCTCATTAATCCCCTATTATCACAATCTCAAAGACAAAGGTTCATCTAGATTATATTGAGAATGAAATGGAACACACATAGAAATATCAATAGTACAACAATACAATGAAACTCAACTTTTATTATTGAATAAAATAGTAGAGTATTGTAGAAGACAAATTAGCTAGAATGGTGGTTGTTTATCTCTAAAGAGAAAGAGATGTTGGCTACACTCATTCGCAAAAATATGATTACAAACAGGTTGAAAAGGGCCTTTTATTATGAAGCCTAAAAACCAAAGAGGTAAAACCATAAACATCAAAACCCTAACCCTAGAAGATGAAACTCCAAAAGTATTGTGGGCCACGAGGTGGTTAGTTGATACATCAACTTCCCAGGGGCAGAACTTTTGTGCATACGATCTTTGTTTGGGGCACACGATAGCTCATTGGAAAGAACTATTTGAGGAATAATTTTTTTGGCTAGGATTAGGTCATGTCTTTATAACCTTTTTCCCTCCGAATGTCCAAAAAACACCATTTAGGGCCTCAAAATTCCCTCGGAAGTTTGCGACTCAAAAAACCGTAGAAATTTTTCAATAAGATGGAGAACCATTGAGTGTATGGAAGAGGTGGGTGGCCATTGATATCCACCTGGATAATTCCTCCCCCCTTAGGAAGCAATGGTCTCCATTGTGTCAAGTTCCCTAATCTGATGGGGAAAATTTTGTTGAATTTGGCTCTTGGTGAGCCACTTGCCTTGGTGAAGAAGTTGTCATCATTTGACGACCTAGTAGAGTTGTATGTTCTATTGGTGAGTGCCTTTCATTTGTGTATCCATGATTCGATCAATTGTAGCTTTCTCAAGGCAGTTAGGGTTGATTTTTGTAGGTGCCAAGTGCTTAGCTACCTATGAGGTGTTCAGTAGAGGTGGAAAATATGGATAAAGGAGCTCCATTTTAAATACTGGATGTAGGCCAAAGAATGGGGGAATACTTAATTAAAAACAATTCTCACCTACAACCTTAGTGATGGTGTAAGGCCCATATCAAAATGGGTGAAGCTTGCAATGGGGTTCTGTAAGGAGCTCTTTCTGCAAATGTAACCAGACCTTATTACCAACTTGAAACTTGTGTGGAACCTGATGTTGGTCATGTCATTGCTTATACTTGGCATTGGCTTTCTGCAATATGTAATGGACTTGTTGGTGAATGTGTTGAATTTGTTCAATAAATCTAGATGTCTTATCCGCCTCAGTTTGAGCATGGGCAGATTATTTCTATGTGGATGTAATAGATACAACTACATCAATTGGGGCCAATGTATGGAACCCCAAGCGCACCTAAAAAGGGTTGTGGCTAGTAGATATATGAAGGCCTGGATTGTAGCTATGCTAAACATAAATAATATTTGTATTCTGTGTGTTGGGATGTTTGGAGTTGTACATTCCCAGGATATGCACAATCGTCATGTTGAATACCTCCATATGTCCATCGATTTGGAAGTGGAAGGAAGTTGATTTGGTGAGATTGTTGTCCATCAATGGCCAAAGACTAGACCAGAATGTACTCAAGAACTTGCTATCATGATCTAAAATAATAGTGTAACATCCCCACTATAATTCTCATTTTAATTAATACATAATGTAGATATGAATATGGCCATGGCCAAGTGATGTAATATGTGAATTCTATTTCTTATTTTAATAAATATAATGTGATACTAGTTGCTAGGAATATGGATAGAGATGGGGGTTGTTTTATCCACAAGAGATGGGAATGTCTAAGAGGGGTCCAAGGGGAAATTAATTGTGGGTATTAATCCAAAACCATATTTCTTAATTTTATTATAATTGAGACAACCTTCTATTTTCTAGTTGAGTGTATGAGATCTCAATCATTGAATACATGTCAGGGGGTGGGTGTAGAAGTCACATCCATAGTTATTTGAAGCATGGGGTTGCAGTACAATCAACATTGGCCAGAGTGAGAAGTCAATTGTCTTGGGAAAATAGAGGAAAATTTGTATGGGGGATAATAGGCAGTTTTTCACATTCAGTTATGCATGAACAATAAGCAAGGAGCAAGGGAAAAGAGCATTGGAGATATACCAAGAAGGTTGGGTGAATTCTGGAGCATGTTCGAGCGTTTTTGGATCATTTTGGAGATAAATATTGAAGAGTTAGGTTGTCAAGCTTGAAGAGTGAACTCCTGGGTGAGTTTCACTAGAACATCAATTGTTTTTTGTTGTTTTTCCTAGCAGTGAGTTCCCTTGAGTTCCCAACAGAGAGATTCTTGGTTACTTGTGCCATAGAGACCCTGATAAATGAATGGGATGCTCGATGGACTGACATAAGTGAGGGGGTATATTCCTTGGGTTGGGTGGGTCAAGAGGAAGAGAACTGGAGGAGATTCAAGATAACTATGGGAGAATACCAGTGAGTTTTGTGATTTTTAGCTATGAGTGGAATTTGAGAGGGACCCTTGTCTTGTGTATTCCTAGCCCCATCTTGGGGGTGACTTTCTATTGAGATTTGAAACGACAAGTATATGGTTGGGTGGAATGTCTTTCCCAAGCAGTTGGTTGTACATATGTTTTTAAAAAGATAAGTGTTTATCTATTTTCTAAGTTATCCCATGAGTTTATTGTTATGCTTAACTCTGTGTATGTAAATGGTATATTTGTTGATGTGAATGAGTTTATCAGTTGCATTTGTGTTCATTTAGAATGTCGTAGATACATTTCATTATGGGTATCAGATTCTAGTGAAATATGTGTTTAATTCATATTTGGTAAACTACAAGATTTAATTAGCACAAGTAATTTTCAAATTTGTGTGTATTTTCTGCAACTAATGTTTCTTGGTTAAGTTGGGGGACGTTACAGAATGGTATCAGAGATACAAGTTCAAACATTGAGAATGTATGGGCCAGAATCATCATGCAGAAGATAAAATTGAAGAGTTAAACCCTAGAGAATGTTTGCAATGTGGTTGTCAGATTTTTTCAATGTGGTTGTCAGATTTCGGTGAATTCGAGTTCAGGGGTTAAAATACCCAATTTTAATCTCTAAATATGCATGTGTTGGGCCTATAATTGGTCGAATTCTGGAAAGTATAGTGTATCCATGAAGAATTGGGAGAAATTGGGTAAAAACCCCAATTTGTGCAACAGAATTGGTTGAGAATTCGAAATAAGAGTGTCAAAGTTTGGGTGTAGAGGTTGAGTCGATACACACCAAGACTAAATTGACCATTAGCAAGCTTAATTTCAGGTTCCATGGCAACCTTGGTAAAAAATTCGAAATTATGCAATTCTGAAAAGAAAAAAATGAAATTTGGGGAAATTTGGGTTTTTTTTCCCATACGTGACGTTAAGGCAATGTGGCAGTGATGTGGTAGAGGGAATGTGGACAACCATGATGGAAATTGGTGGCATGGTGGCAAATGATATGGGAGCCACATGAGGTTGTATAACCAATACCATAAATCACTGTCGCATGGGAGGTGAAGCAGTTTTGGCTCGAGACCTTGTGCCATGCGACACCAATAAGTTTGTGCCATGTAGAAAACGGTTTGGAATGTTGCAACCTCGGGGGTGTATTAAACCTTGTGCACTTTTGGGATGTGACATGGCCTCTCCATCGTCGGGTCTAGGAGACGTGCAAGTTCACGCGTGCCAAGGTAGTGCAGGATGGGACCTGCCCATCCCCCTGGCCAATGAAGGGGTGCCACGTAGAATTTGTCAGTCACGGTGGGACCCTTGTCCCATCCCGAGGTTAGAGGCGTGTCAGCTGAGAAGGTGGGGCTCGTAAGATATTAATATTTTATTAAATTCTAAGGTTGGTGTAAGAGAAAGAGGAGAAAGAAGAGAGAGAAGGCCGACGAGGCAGGTCAGGTGGACCAGGAGGGTGACATGGCATCAACTCAGGGTGTCATATGGACCCAGAATTCCACATCAGCAGCCATGTCAACAAGGATGCCACATATGCAAAATTATCTTTCAGTGTTAAAAAAGCCAAGTCTTAAGCCATTTTCTTATTTTGACCACAACTAGAGTAGATTAAGTCATATTTAGAAACTTTTGGGTTTTGTCCATAGTAAGGAGGGCTACAAAAGTACCAAAGAGAGCCATTTCCCATTTTTGCTTGGATTTGTTAAAAATTGCAAAAGTGGTTTTTAAAGATCTGGGTCTAGATCATTGGCAAAGATTCAGGTTAAGCTGAAACTATTGGAAAGAGTCCAGAAAGCAGACATGGAAATAACCCATGAAGGAATTGAATGAATTCTAAGGGGTTTGGAATGGGGATGCTAACATAGGGGAAAATCCACTATTCTGGGCCACTTTTTAAGGATTTTGTGGATTTTCAGAGGAGAAAAACGGTCCCCGGATGAAAAATATGGAAAAAAAATATTTACTTGACATTTTGTATACACATCAAGTCAGAAAAATTTGGTGCATTGAAGTTTTTCCAGAAGTGCACAGTCTAGAAAAATGACAAAGTTGTCATTTCCATATTGTTGTAGGATTTTACTAAAGCATAAGAATGACAATATGAGAGTTGTTGTGAATTTCTTGTCATCATTATTATCTGTCTCATAAAAAAATTTCTTTGATTCTCGTTAGATTTACTTCTACAAGTGGCAGAAGTTGGTGTCTGGGATTATTTTCACCAAAAACATAGTTACCAACTTAACAAGAACTCTACAGAGTTCTCGTTTTTTGGGGGGTCCAATTTTTTATTCCATTTTTAAAAATGGTGCTACCGATAGCACCTCCTCTCTCTTTTTAGGTGGTTTTTCGATATTTTAAATTTTTCGATCCACAATGTTTCCACATTTTTTTAAATGCTTATTTTTCATCTATTTTCAATTTTTTTTATTCAACGATGTTTTTAGTCATTTTTCCATGCTTCTTTCAATCTTAAAAATATTTTTTACCATTTACTTTTTTGAAGTTACAATTTTTCGTATAATTGTGTCTCCTTAATTAATTTATCGTTCCATACTTTTAAAATATAGTGAAAAACATCATTTTCAACACATTATTTACCTTTACTTCAATACATAGAAAAATATTGTAGTTAAATAGCACTATTTTTTAATATTTAGCAAAAAAACATAATTCAATCTTTTTTTGATAAATTAAAAACTAAAAAAAACTAAGAAAAATTAAAAAAATTGGAATTAAAAACAAATAAAATTAAAAAACAAATTTACATAATAAAAAAAATTAAAAAAAACTTAAAAAACTAAAGAGGAATATAT
>ML778123.1:396945-408260 GCA_009831015.1 Picea engelmannii | reverse complement strand
TTGTTTCTTCTTAGTTATTTTACTTTTTCACCTTGTTTTTTTAATCTTTTTTTTAATTGAATTTTGAATATATTTTTTTAACTGTGTGTTTTTTGTCATTTAAAAAAAATTATTTGAGAAGATTTTGTTCTTTCTATTTATTTATTTTTTAATGTAAATTAAACAAAAATAAATTGTAAATAAATTTTCAAGTGACCATTTGGGGTCTAATTTTGGGTTGTTTATTTATGTAGGGATTTGTTGTCAATGTCACAATTTCAATTAGGCCGTAAATAACTATGATTTGCACGTTTAGGAAAAAACATTTTGTTTTACGTAGCATCACTTTTATTTATTTAGGTATTGATTTTAATGTTTTTCTAAGCTACTGTCTAAGTTTCGCAGACCATGTCTAAAAAATGTTGTAATTTTGACCTCGTTTAAAAAAATGGTGCTACCGATTGCATCAGTTTTTTATTTGGGGGTTGATTTTCATGTTTTTTATGCAAAAATATGGGTTTTAAGGACTAGAGTTCTTGTTTTGAGGTCACAGTTCTCGTTAAGTCGGTAACTTTGGTCAAAATGAAAAGTGTACAAAAAGGGGTAAATTAGCAATACTCAAATAACTATAAATTTATGCTCGGAGCTCAGAATTGAGTAATAAAACAGTCATTAGAAATCTCTTGGATGGGAGAATCATCTGTCAACCCAGGGAATTTTTCTGAGTAGTATAAGTTACAGTCATCAACACAAAAGAAGATAATTGGTGGCATTAAAGAGCATAAAATTTTGTGTATTTTTTTCCATAATTGTATATGTATATATTTTTTGTCTAACATAAATTTATTTACATGTACATTTTCTTGCAGAATTTAGAGGTACAAGAAGGAATTTTGGTTCGTATATGAGAACTACAAGCATGGAAAATGTCCAAGGGTCCTACAAACATGGAGAGGAATTCATAGGGATACATGTCAGCATGGGAAATGTTGAGACAAAATCTAATTGAAGAAGAGAGAGGCATGAGCCTGTAACTATGAGAATCCTGCAGAGATAAGTGCAAAGTTATAGGGAAGATAATGAGAATATTATGAAGGCTTGGGAAGAGATACTTCAGAGCTTGAACATGTTGCAGAGGCAATCCAATACAGACTTTGGCACAAAGCAATAATCTAGTGCTAGACAAGTGATAGCATATAGATCCCATCGCAGAAGGGGTGAGCATGGGAATGGCATGCAGTCAAGGAGCATGAACATACACCATCATTCCCTAGAGCAATCCACTAGAAGAGCTCATGCAAGTTCAAGGCTAGGAAGCAACCCAAGTGTGTACCCTATGAGGAGGAAGAGGAGAAGACTTGAGGGAGACATATTACAAGGTAAACTCAAGAAAATCAAGCCACCAACTTTCAATTGGGAGCATAGGAAGGGAAAATAGGTTGAGGCTTGGCTATTGGAAATGAATAAATATTTCCAGCTGCATGATTATCCCTCCAGGGTAGAAAAAACAATTACAACATACCACTTGCAAGGAAATGAATCCATGTGGTGGGATCAACTTAAGCAAGCAAAACACCTTGATAAGAGAAAGGTCTCATGGATGCAGTTCAAAGGATATTTTCAAGAGGAATATTTGTCTGAGAATTACTATGAAAGAAAGATAAAAAAAATCTTTGAACTCAAGTTGTGAAGCATGACAATGGATGAGTATGAGAAGAGGTCCTTTGAGTTTTTGAAGCATGTGGACTTTATAAAGGATGAGAAGGTCAAAATCCAAAGATTTATGAGTGGGTTACCCTCTTTCTACAATGAAAAGATATAATATGATAACCCTAGAACTTTGGAAGAGGTCATAAGGAGAGCAAATAATCTTTATGAGTAGAGCAAATGAATGCCAATTTTCCAAAAATCTTGGAATGATACGATGAAGGGTTAAAAGGATCAAAGTAAAAACGGTTTTAAGCTATCGTTTTTCAAAAACAACTCAGAAGCAAATCAACAAGGAAATTCAACCCAAAATGAGCACAAGACAACATATTTATTTGGGAAAAGGCCAAGGTAGTAGCCAGTACAATGTTGGGGATGTGAGGGAAATCACTTATATAGGGACTACACTCACAAAGGTGAAAGAATGAGGACTATCCACAATATTCAGGAGGATGAAACAATTGAAAATATGGGAGGAAGCATACCAAGGATTTATGCAGCCTTGGACAACAAGCAAACATAGTATCAATCCCCCATGATTGAATTGGAAGGTAAGATTGATAACCAACCCATAACAATTTTAATTGATTATGGAGTTATCCATAGTTACATAAACTCTAACATTGTTGAAATATTTCACTTGCAAAAGAGTAAGAATAATAAATCTTGGTTAGTTCATTTAGCCACAAGGGCTAAGAGAAAGATAAATGAGTTGGTTAAAGATTATCCGGTCTTGAAATATTTTGAAGATATTTTTGGGGAAATCCCAGGATTGCCAACAAAGAGAGACATTGATTTCTCAATTGATTTGGTGCTAGGAGCTGCCCTAGTGTCCAAGACACCTTACAAAATGGGAAAACTAGAATTGAAATAGTCTCAAATGTAGCTTGAAGAGATATTAAAGAAGGGGTATATACGCCCAAGTGTGTCACCTTGGGGAGCCCCGGTTCTTTTTGTAAAGAAGAAGGATGAAATCTTAAATCTATGCATTGATTTCAGATAGCTTAATAAGTTAACAATAAAGAACAAATATGCTTTGCCAAGGATTGATGATCTTTTTTATACGCTAAAAGGTGAAAGAATTGCATATTTTGGAGGTGTTGTCAAGGTTGGAAATGACTTGAGGTGGGGAAGGATGTAAGGCCTAGGGCACTGAACCTAGGTAGGTGCACTTCCACCACAGAACAAAGTGAAGGAAATCAAACAAGAAGGATTCTCGGTGCATTTGAAGAAATGTCGTTAGGTACTAGATCTATTATAATAATAGAAAACATAAATACTACAAAGAATAAAAACGGAACAACACAATAGATGAAACCACAACACCAAAATAATACCTTTATTTATAGGAAACAATGTTCACTTGCCTCTTTGAGGGGGAAACCTCCAATAGAGTAGCTCTCTATTACAATAATTCTCAAGACAAAACTTCTCATGCCCTCGAATCCTATTTATACTAAATCTATCTACCACAAGAACAATCTAGAGGAAGATCTTTTCGAAGCGGAAGCTTCTATTAGGTCTTACATTTGAATTATTATTCCTTATTACTAGGACTTATTAATATTGGCCTTTATTACACAGAAAATATATTATTCTACCTACATGAGGGGTTAGGGAGATTAGGTCCCTAACAAGCCCTCCCCCTTGAAAATAGTATTGTCCTCAAGGCTTGAGATGAGGAAATTGTTGTAGAATGGTAGTTGGCTCCCAGGTGGCATCTGTTGGAGTTGTATCTTTCCATTGTACTAACACTCCTTGATGGTGCGATGACAGAGACGACGCTCATGTTGTTCAAAGACTACTTGTGGTTGTAACCAGATGGATCCTTCTTCATTCAACTTAGGGAGATTGGTTTGAGTTTGGCACTTAGTTCTAATCACCTTCTTTAAGCATGAGACATGAAAAATATGATGGATATTAGAATGAATTGTAAAAGCTAACTGGTAGGTGACCAGTCCCACACCCTTGAGAACTATATAAGGACCATAAGTTTTAGGCACAATTTTCTGACAATTTTCATCCTTGAGTGAAGTCTACTTATAAGGTTGTTGTCAAAGAAACACCTGGACCCCTTCAATAAATTGAAGTTCGAAACGATCTTGATCTACTTGTTGCTTCATGCAATTCTGATCCATTACCAATTTCTCTTTGAGGGAACTGAGAACATCCTCTCGAGCTGTAAGAGTTTTGTCAACCACATGAACCTTCGAGACACCTGGCATGTATGAGAGACCTGAAGGTGGTTTTTTCCCATAAACTGCTTCAAAATGAGTCATGCAAGTAGTTTTATGGTAAGAGGTGTTGTACCACCATTCAACTAGTGGTAACCATTGATCCCATTGATTTTTCCTCTCATATGAAAACCACCTCAAATATGTTTCCAAACACTTGTTGACAACTTTAGTTTGGCCATCAATTTGAGGATGATAGGTTGTGTTGAGATGCAATTGGGTTCCCTGTAGCCTAAACAATTCTTTCCAAAAATTGTTGGTGAAAGTGGGATCTCGATTATAAACAATAGAATGAGGCATGCCATGAATATTGAAGATATGATCCATGAAAATTCAAGCCACAATGGAGGTGGTGAATGGACGTGGAAGAGCACAAAAATGAGCATACTTGGAAAGACGGTCAACTACCACCATGATGACTGACTTATTTCCCAACTTAGGTAATACAATAATGAAATTGATAGAGATATCCTGCCAAATAGCGGGTGGAATCAGAAGCGGTTGTAGTGTGCCTGGGGCTTTGACTGTTTCTCCCTTATTGCATTGACAGACATCACATTCTTCCACAAAAGTGCAGATGTCCTATTTCACACCATCCCCCCAAAAAGAGCGTTTGACCCTGTCATAGGTTTTGGTAAACCATGAGTACCCAACTTTGGGTGTAGCATGAAGCTCAGAAAACACTATGGATTTAAGTTGTAACTGTTTAATTAAATATAGATGTCCTTTGTAGCGAAGCTCATCATTGTGCCAAGAGTACCCTTGGGAAACTGGAGAATTGGCTTGCAATTTTTGGATCAGATGCAAAATTTTGGGATCTTGCAACCATTCCTGACGAACAACGTAGAGCCAATCTGGTACAATGAAGGACAGGGAAAAGAGGGACCCTTCATCTTCATATTTTCTTGAAAGAGCGGCATTAATCACATTGTCTTTTACTTTCTTGTAAATGATTTCATAATCATATCCAAATAGCTTAGTCACCCATTTGTGTTTCTCTGGGGATGAAAAACGTTGCTCCAGAAAATACTTGAGGCTCTGATAATCTATCTTAATTTAGAAGTGTTTCCCCAATAGATAAGGGCACCAGAGATCCACTGCATGAAAAATAGCCAACTTTTCCTTTTCATAGATTGATTGGCCCAAATGTCACTTTGACAATTGTTTGTTGGTAAATCCCAAAGGTTGGCCATCTTGCATAAGGATTGCGCCAATTCCTCTCCCTGAAGCATCACATTCTAGGACAAAGGTATTTTTGAAGTCAGGAAGGGCCAGGACATGAGTGGTGCACATAGCCTCTTTCAAGGCTTGGAAGTAATGATCCCTTGTTGGAGTCTAAGTGAAAGAATTATTTTTAAGGAGAGCAATGAGAGGCACTGGAATTTTTCCTTAATTCTTAACAAACTTGTGATAATAGCCTGTTAAACCTAGAAAACCATGCAAGATTTTGAGAGTCTTGGGACAAGGCCAATCTTACATAGCTTCAATCTTCTTAGGATCCACCTTGACACCATCCTTTCCAACAATATGACCCTAGTACTCAAGTTATGAGGCTCCAAAAGAACATTTGGATTGTTTGAGAAAATTTTTGTGCTGAGAGAGTAGATGAAGAACTCGATCCACATGAGCAAGATGGGTTGTCCAAGTTTTACTATAGATGAGAATATCATCAAATAAAACTAAGACAAAATGACGAAGAAAAGGATGGTAGACATGATTCATGAGGCTTTGGAAAGTGGCCCTCATAAGGGCATGACCAATAACTCATAGTGGCCCTCATGAGTTTGAAATGTAGTCTTAGGAATGTTTTCCTCTTTCATACGTATCTGGTTGTAGCCAGAACAAAGATCAAGTTTAGTAAAGAATTGGGCACCACTTAATTCATCAAAGAGATCATCAATAACATGAATGGAAAATTTGTCTTTGATGGTGAGTTTATTGAGGGAGTAAAATTCAGGACACATGCACCAAGATCCTTATTTATTAAGTACCATGAACACAGGAGAAGAATAGGGGCTAGTACTAGGACAGATAACACCCACGACGAGCAATTCTTGAACAATTTTATCAATTTCATATTTTTGGGAAAAGGGATGACAATAGGGACGAACATTGGGAGGAAGGTTGTTGGGGATGAGGGGAATGGAATGATCATGAACACCAGAGGAAGGGGGAAGTCCCTAGGGAGTGGAAAAATAACTTGATGTTTGGAGATGATGGATTGGAGGTCATGATGCACAAAGGGTGTCTCAATGGCTTGAATGGAATGGAGTTGTGCAATAATGTCAGAATGATCTTTTTTGAGAAGATTTTCCATGCGATGGGCACTGATGATCTTAGGGGAACCTATTGTGATTCCTTGGAAGTTATATTGTTGGCCCTCCTGGTTGAATTGCATGGTTAATTCCTTAAAATTCATGAAAATGGGGCTAAGAATCATTAACCATTCAACACCCAGTACAATGTCACAACCACCCATGTCAATAGAAAACATATGAGATTTCATGTTGTACTGACCAATTTGGAGACAGACATTTTCACAATGCCCCCCACATTTCATGATCCTCCATTGGCAATCTTTATTTGAAAGTTGTTGACTGCACATATATAGAAATTAGTTTCTTGGGAAATGCGACGATGAATAAAATTATGGGCGATGCCACTGTCAACGAGGATGATGACTTGTCGATGCTTAATGTAACCAATTAGCTTGAGGGTTTGGGAAAATAGAAGTTAGTGAGAGCATTCAAGGAAATGATCGGTTCAACTTCTAGGGGGTTCGAGGGTGGAGTAAGGTCAGTGGGTTCAAGTGACTCGCCCACAAGGGGAGCCTCGAACTCTTCTTCAGAAACATCCTCATAGATGGCCATAAAAAGATTTTGTTCCTTACACTTGTGCCTAGGAAAATAATTGTCGTCACAATTATAACAAAGATACTCAAGTTGGAATTCATCCATTTCTTCCTAGGTCAATTTCTGGATCTTCAGTGGAGTGGAAGGAGGGATGGGAGTGACTGGTTTAGGGAAAGGAATAAAGGAGGGTTTTATGGTTTAAGAATATACAACTTGTTGTGCTTCCTTATCTCTTTTAGTATCTTTCACCCAACTCTGGGGTCGATCCATGAGGATGTAGGAATGGATCTCATCCTTGAGGCCACTGATAAAAAAATCTTAAAAAAAAACATTCGGCATGCCCTCTGTGCAAAAAGCCAATTGCTCAAAAGCATCTATAATGTCTTCCATTGTGCCAGATTGTTTCAACTTTGTCAAACGGCCTAAATGGTGGGTGTCGGTGTAAAAGTGTTTATAAAGCTTTGAAACAAATTTTGTTCAAGATACATACCCTTGGCGTGAACGTTTTCTCCATTGCCACCATTGCCAATATTCTTGATCTAGATGGAGAACACCATATCTGAGTTTGTCCAACTCATATGTAATGTTGTACAAAGAGAAATAGCGTTCCATTTGAGTTACCTAGCCAGTGGGATTTGAGCCATCAAATTTATTCACATCCACTTGAGGAAGATGTAGGTCATGTTGAAAGGGATGGGGCTGAAAATGATGGGAATTGGAGTAAGTCTCACCTTCATGATGCAAAGGTGGGTCAGATGAGGTAAGGTTTTCAGTAATATTCAACTTTGCGCATATCTAGGCAGTGAAGGATTCAATTTTGGTATAGAGGTCATGTTTCAAGGTTTCCATTTTTGCATCTATGGTGGACTACATTTTTTTATTGGTGGTGGTAATATTGGCATTGAGTTTCCGCACTTCCTTTCGGGCCTAAGTGAACTCAAATGACCAAGGTATTGAGGCAACCTTCAAGGTCTTAGTTACGGGTGTGGGCCATGATGAATGGGGGGAACTAGAAAGGGGTGGGTGGGACCACACATAAAAGGGGTTATGGGTAAAGAATATTAGGACGATTAGGGTGACAAGGGGAATCCAATGGGGTAAGTCCCAAATAAGGGGGCTAGAAGGGGGTTGGGACCATAAATAAAAAATGTTGAAAAATGATAGGTATTACTGCGATCATAATGAAAACAGGATTCCAATGGGATGGGTCTCAAATAAGGGTGCAGAAAGGCCCCAAAATTTTGTTTATTCCTATGGAGTTATACTCGGAATTGAATAATACTGCAGTGGCGAAATGCCCAAATCCTTAATAGGAAGAAATATGTACTAATTTTGCAACCCGAATGTAGATGGAAAGGTTGCACTGTAATAGATCTTGTATGTTCATGTTCTGTTTTGTTTCCATCCCAAGGGTTAGGGTTTTCAAGGTGCCTACATACAAGGGTTTTCCCTATGCTATATCTCTTTGACATACGTGCGGGGTCGAATAGTAGTACTCGTCTCAATATCTGAGAGCACCAACTAAGGAGGATAGACCATACCCTTAGTTGTACTACCCAATTACCCAGGTACTAGAGAGTATCTTCCTGAGTGTTTTTCTTGGTGACACTATAGCATTCAGACGGTCAATCAGTTTATCTACGAAGGGCTTCAAGATATCTAGGTCAGTCTGTATACTTGTGTTGTATGATGCTCTACCACTCGAAGGGGTACCAACAAGGGTTGCAAGGGTGGCCAACAATGTGCATTTAAGCAACACTTGTAGTTCCTGCGTGTATGCTTCCCCGACCGCAGATGTATGCGTTGAACGACATATCACTTTAGATTTAAGACATTGGAATACATCTCTACCCCGAAAAACAATTTCCCACGGTTTCTGCCAAATAAAGTGCTTTGATACAACTTTTTAGGTACCATATCTATTATAATAACATAAAACAAAAATATTGCAGAGAATAACAACAGAACAACACAATAGATGAAACCACATTACACAAATAATACCTTTGTTGATAGGAAACAGAGTTCTCTTGTCTCTTCGAGGGTGAAACCTACAATAGAGCAACACACTATTACAATAATTTTCAAGACAAAACTTCTCATGCCCTCGACTCCTATTTATACTAAATTTATCTACCACAAGAACAATCTAGAGGAAGATCTTCTAGAAGCGAAAGATTCTATTAGGTCTTCTTCATTTCACTTATTCTTCCTTATTACTAGGACTTATTAATATTGGTATTTATTACATGGAAAATATATTATTCTCCCTACATGAGGGGTTAGGGAAGTTAGGTCCCTAACAAATGAATTATTCATAAATGGAAAGAGTTGGGGTTCCTTGGGCTTGCGATGCGCCAATGGGAAACTCCATCCAAGATGCCTTGTGACACAAGTCAAATGATGAATGATTTGATAAAGGGTTGAGGGCGAGACTTGGGCACTCCAAAAAAAGGATGAATCGACTAAGACACAGAGGCACACTTATGAAAGTTGGCTCGACTCACCTAAGGGATGTGCACACCCAAGATGATGATTCAGTTAGATAGACGGGTGCGTCGACCAAGAGTTTGGTGGGTTGACCTGACGATGAAGCGAGGCATTCAGTGGGTTGCCCAAAAATTTCCATATGAGGAGTGAGCCCAGATTTGCAAAGGGGAACAACTTGGTGAACTGACGGGTTGGCTCACCCATGGGAAAAGAGATGTGACATATATCTAAGGATCGATGCCTATAAAGGCACAAGGGTGCACAACCAAAGGAGACAACTTGGTAGAGAGCAAGAGGAGCTCTGTGCGTTTGAGGCAAGTTTAGACAAAGAGGGGTGAGGTCCCTCAAGTATCCAAGTTATTCCACATGGGAGGACTTGTGTTGCCTTGAGGTGGATTCAGTGGACATAGTAGGGCGAACTTATTTTGGGCCTATTTTGGGAAAGTATGGAAACATAGGTCTATTGGAGTCATGTGTGAGGTAGAACTGAAATCTTTGAATTCTATTGAAATGAAGAGACAACAAGTATGTGGTTGAGGGCACATCTAAGGTGCATCGGAGGCGGTTTTGAAGACGGTTGCGACAGAGAGTCTTGGTGATGAATCTAGGTATGAATGTATTAGTGAGGTGAGGTGAGTTGTTTGACTCCACCCAGTTATAAATTGAGTCAATAGTTCTCATATTGTAACGGTTTCTATATAACAAAGACTTAGTCGTGTGTTATGAACGATTCGTGTTTCCCTCACTATTTATGTGTATGTATTTCATTTGTTCCACTATTTTTCTCTTGGTTTCTCATGTTCATGGATGTATGCTTGTATATGACTAAGTGTTAAAGTTGTTAACAATTGTCTAAGTATACAAGAGTTTCACTAGAGTAGGAGTGTGACTCGTTAGTAGCCTAGAATGGAGTATCCTTATGAAGTATCTGAAACAAGTATGATAAAACAAAGACTCTTAGTAGTCCGGATGAAGTATCCTTAGTGTTTCCAAGCAAGACTCTTTCCGCATGATAAAACAAGTAGTTCGGATGAAGTATCCTTAGTGTTTCCAAGCAATCAAGAGAGAAACGTCACAGTGGTGTGTGCCCTCAAGAGGTGCACGATCGCAAGATTCGGCTAGGAACATTATGGGGAAATGACAAGTATGATAAAACAAAGACTCTTTCCGTATGTAAATATTTTTATAACCTTTGTGATGCATTCATGAGTTATGATGTGATTGAGTTGGTTAAGGGTAATGACTATAGTGATTGAGTCTCGACACTCATGTTATGAATTATGTATACCATCTGAAATTGAATGCCATGTGAGAAACCATGTGTGAGGCTATAATGTGTTGGATTTGGAAAAAGATATAGCACTACAAAAAAATCCAATGGTATTCCTACTTGTAATCGATGTTTTGGATTGCAACCTCTTTTCCAACACTAAAGAGCACTGGAGGATTATATTCCTGGTGTTATGGTTGGGTTGAGAAGGAAGGTATCCAAATGATTGAATAAGTAATAGAGAAGTGTTTGGATGATGTGTAGAAGTGTTGGTTGGGTCCTCTAATTTATCTTGGTAAAACAAATGAGCTTAAATTATGGTAAGTTTGACTCAATGTGAGGATGCATTGAGTAAATGTAAAGCATACAAACAGTGATCCTATAATTATGAATTATGTTGATATATATGCTTGATACATTGAGTGGATACATGCTTGTATGGAACACATATTTGCATGACTAAACACCATGAAAATAAAGACCTTCCACTGATCCTATGGAATTGTTGAATATTGAAAGGAGTGTTATGAATCCCTCACCCACAAAAAAAAACATGAAACTAACTAATCATGGTTTCTAAAATACATTTATAGTGAAGAGTGTGATTATGCAATCATCAATTTTGGCACTTTGGTTTAGTAGAATAAATGATTGATTGCATTAGGAAATGCTTAGAATGTTAGTAATGCATATATAATGAATGATAAATTCTTATCATTTCATATGATGAAAAACTAAAAGTGATTGAATTATTAGTGTGTTATAACTCTAAGATCATTTTCG
>ML778123.1:365806-394175 GCA_009831015.1 Picea engelmannii | reverse complement strand
TTTTAACAAAAATCCACTGACATCAATAAATACATGCTCACAAAAAATTACCTCTACATTTGTCCATTTGACTCCTAAAAACACAAAATGTTGTAGATGAAATTCTACTATAACTTGGCCATACCATGTCCATTGACATTCCAATTTTAAAAGCAAGTATCTTATTTCAATGTCCACATTCTCATAGAGTTTCATAATTAGATTCATCTATTTCATTCCCTAAAAGGTGAAAATACAATCTAGTCAAGAAGGGCTACTCAAATCCCCCATGCCCCAGACAATTTGTGTTTGTTGTATATGAAAAGTATTGGCATTTGATGTGAATGTTTTTAAGGGATTAAATGAGATGATTATTGATTTGTTTGAACCATTTTTACTCTTACATTGGTCTCTTGAAGGGAAGAGGCTAGATCCCCCATACCCTTGAAGTTATATGAAAGTTATGCATAGATTATTCTGTAAGTGTTGTAAATTATTTTGAAGATTGTTGTGAGGTATTCACCTCTATTGTATGATGGATTGTACGATGTTTTGGCACCAATATTGTTTCTATAAGGTTTTATTTTATTCTATATAACCATGTATTAGAAAATAATGAAGCAAGATGTTTGTAGATTAAATAATCATTATGCAAGAAGCTTGTAGATTGAAAAAAAATATAAAAAAATTCCTTATGTTTAATATGACCCTAATGATCATGAAATCACACTTCTAATCAAGGGAGGTGTTATATGCATGAGCTTAAGGACCTTAACCTTAAACCCCATGATTGTCCTCTTTTGGATGAGAACAAGACCTCCATCTAAGAGATTCTAGGGAATTAATGAGTTGAAATGATTGAGGAACTTCTAAAATAGAGTCAATATGAGATTCATATGCTTATGCTTACCATAATTTGGTTATTCTATCTATGCTTAAGTGTTGCCATATTAAAAAGGTATTATGTGGAAAAAGTGTTAGTTCTAATTAAATTGTGATCTTCAACTTGAATTTGTTGCCTAGAGAAGCTACAATCTAGACCTTGCATTTAAAGATGGAAAGCTTGACCTTATGTTGACTAGTGTAATGCCAAGATTTATCATAGTAATTAAGAAGGGTTTTATGTTGTAAATAGTCTTAATATGTTGTATTTTGATTTGCATACACTTGTTATTAATGAAATGTTAGATGTAGACCCTACTTTTGATATTAAGAAAGAAGGTATGTTACATAGAAGCTACGAAAGTATTAGAGCATAGGAAATTTTTACCAAGGTATCATTGATTCATTTGTGCAGTGATAAAAGAGTCCAACAAAATAATTGGAACTTGTGATATCCCATGATAAATCTGTATTCAAGCCATTGCTATGCATTCATGGAGAAATAGAAACCTAATGGATTTTGACTTCCACTCGTATGCTTCATAATTATCTAATAATGTTGCTACATACTCGGCACAATTATATGGGTGCCCTTCCATATTAATAATTATATTAATAGCTTCTAACCAATAGAAAGGGATATCATACAACCAACATGATACAAATGGATACAAATGTTCTTACCCAAATGGATTCATTGACACACACATGGATGCAAATGTTCTTACCCACTTCCTTTGGTGATCTTTGATGAATTTGAGTTGCAACCCTCTTATGTTATTCTACACTTTTTTATCTCCATTGAATCTTTCATTAAACAAGGTTGAATCTTATTACTTTCATTAAAACAAAGTCATTTTTGGTAGATCCATGATGGAATGAATCAATTCCATGTCTATCAATATGTCGAGAACCAACAAAATCCTTTCTTTATAATATTTATTGATTATCATTGTTGCAACATCCTCCTTTAATGTTTCATAATTTTGTGCATGGAACATGTTCAAAATTGTATGAACTGATGATATGACCTTTTTATGTCATTTTTCCATGCCATTACTTTTTCCCATTTTCATAGGGCAAACAAACCACTATGACTCCTCCATTTTTACTTTGTTGATGTCATAATCCCTTATTTCCCTTGAAGATTTTAGTGTATGTGGCCTTGGTAATACTATTTTTGGGAATATCTTTGACCCAAAAGTTGTACCCATACCATCCACTTCTAATTTAATTGGCACTAGATTATGCCACTTTATCTTTAAATTTAGTATTTAGTTCTTCTATCATAATTAACATTGAAGACCAATTACCCTTGCAATCTTCACCTCACCTTACTATATAGATGGATTAATAGATGGATTAATATAATGTGGAAATGAAAGTTCAACTAAGATGTGTAAGTTGTAACCAAAGCTATAATGACCATAGTTAATGAATAAGTTAAAAAAATGCTAATGACCATAGTTAATGAAAAAGTTAAAAAATGTTATTATAACATTATTTTATTTGAAACAATAACCATATACATATGCAGAAAAAACATGTACTAGTGATTTTTTTTTTTTAATAATAAATATATGTATACAAATACAGGATGAGAACAGAAATACTGAGCTTCCATGGAATATGAACTGCCATCTCATTGACAAATAGAACAAAATAAAATTACCGGCTTTACCAGGTAGTTCGGTCTACTCCTGTACTATTTTTACAACCATTAAACACTTTCAAGACTCAACGTCACAAAAACACTAAACAACTGCTGCTTTTGCTCTTCATAATACAGTACTACCTAGTACCATCTTATGTGAAGGTTTTCCTTCAATCATTGACAAAGCTGCTCAAAACTCCCCCAATCCACTGCACTTTGGGACAGTTATGAGAATTAAGCTCCGCTAACAAAATAAAATGCCTGGCAGCTCTGGTATTTCCTTGCAAAAACAATATTCCGTGTACAAAGTTTCATCATCTGCCCCAATCCTTGTATGCTCTTGAGCTTCTTACACCAAGAAACGTCAATCACATCTAAAGATCTCAATAATTTCTAGCCTGGACAACTCCTCTACCTTCGATGTTTTGCAACGATTATTTCCTGTTCATTGAGAAAAAGTATATAATATACCGATTTATAATTCTTGGGATGAACAGACTTCATTTTAAACAGAAGACAAGGATTGATTGAAATGAAGACAAGGGTTGAAATGATTGAAACACTTACATACCAGAATCGCTGTAATAAATCATCAATCAATGATCTTTGTCGCGGCCAAAAACCACCGGTATTGATCCTTTCTCTACAATATTTCTTCCCATATCTCTCATGTCATTATGTATTTTTATATTATTTTCTATATCCACTTCCACCATACACTTGTTCTCTGGATTTTTAAGCCCCGTCATATCCCATATAGTTACTTCTATATCTCTGTCTTTTTCTATGGAAAGACAAGCAATATGCAGAATATTGGCTGATCCTCTTGACTTAGCCACTCATCACTGATTTTAAGTATGTTATGTATCTCATGAACTAGTGTCTGCTGAAGTCCATCGAACTGCTCTTCCTGGAGAAGCGCTCCAATCACTTTCAATGATAATAGCAATGCATCACAGACCTTTATAAACCGATCTACCAAATCTGCAAATCCTGGTACTGGATGTGGCTCGACTTTGTAAAACACTGGAATTATGGGAGCTCTTAACTTCAATATGAAGTCGAGCTCATCTAAACACCAGTGGGATTGCCCATAGTTGGAGTAAAAGATGGCAATATGGACGGAGACTGTTCGAATAGCGACTTCTATTTGACAAACAATGCTCCGTCCCTCCACCAATTCCGGCACACTGGCAATCCATGATTTTTTCAGAGACGGTATAGATGGAAAAGTAAATTGTTCTTGACATCGGGACCACGATGACTTGGAAACACATCGTAAGAGATATAAGAAACCAGAGCAGAATAGGAGGCCGAGGAGGGAATAGGAAAAGCATTGCCATTGCAATGGAGGGCGGTTGCCATTGATGGACAGAAACCTGAAGCCCAGACACCAGGCAGGCAGGCAGGCAAGTGCAAAGACAATAAAGCCGAGGCAGGTAGATAGAGATAACAAGACGAAAAGTCGGGGTCATCGTACATACAATATCCGGGACTACAAGGAACCGTGTGGACCTACGCGTTTTTCAACGCGTTTAGCAGTAATATGACAACGCATAAAGATTCTTTAGGCTGGTCACCCACTGACAGGTTAAATCTTGGTGATAAGCTTCCAAAAGAGTAGTCTAAACTTTTTTGAGTGGCTAAGGTTAAATCTTGGTGATAAGCTTCCAAACCCCCACTACACGTTTAGCACTCTACCACCTCATGTGAGTCGTGATGTGGGCCCTTCTACAACTGATGATGCCCAAGACTCCACTCAACAACCACCACTACTTTTACCTAGTGCATTTTAATATTTTTTAAATACACCGCCATCAAGCATTGGCGTGGTCGGTGAGGCCACATGGGGTGACTACGACAAGTCTTTATTTTTAAGCTTAAAAGTATTGTTTTTTATAAAATATTAGAGGATTTGTTTGCATTATCTTAAAAATCCTTGTAACGCCACGTCTCACTAGTGGCATCGATTTCGGTGGGAGATAGACAAAGTATTGTTTTTTTATAAAATATTAGAGGATTTGTTTGCATTATCTTAAAAATCCTTGCAACGCCACGTCTCACTAGTGGCATCTATTTCGGTGGGAGATAGGCCCCCACTTCAGCGAAAAAAATGGATTTTTTTTTTTAAATGAAAAAATAAAGCACAGACCATTAAAACCATTTAATGATGGGCATATATGATTTGCCTAGAGAGTCTCTCGAAAGGTTGTATGGACATTGCCTTTTTATTCCAATCTATTTGCAAAAACAACTTCGCTTTCTAAGATATGTTTTACAAGCATAGTTTTATTAAAATCAAAGTGTGTGTGGAGTTTTTGACATCCAACGTTTTGAGTGGATACTTCATTCCAGTGGATACTTCATCTATTATCAGGGACAAATAAAGTTGATATGTTGTAAAAGAGTGTTCGGGTTTATAAAGAAAGAGTGTTGATATGTTGTAAAAGAGTATTGGTTCCTCTCATACCTATAATAAGCGCCATAGGAAACTCTTAAGCTAATCAAAATTTGTCTCTCTTCTACCTTCTTCACCTTTAAGGGGGTCTTCTATGAACAAACCAAAGGAACAATCTGCGTCTCCTCCTCATGCTCTTCTCTCTCTTCATCCAAGGCACCACTGATCACATTGCGAAGATCTTGGCTAAGAAAAATATCAAAACGGTATTCAAGCCCTGCAAAACCCCTAAACAACTTTTTAAAACAACAAAAGATAAATCTGACCCGATGCTTGGCCCAAAAATTTATCAGATTCCCTGCTCCTATGGGAAATCTTACATCAACCAAACCAGAATAACCTTTAAAGCTAGGATTAAAGAACATATAGTTGATACTACCCATAATCGAATCTCTAAATCAACTATCGCCAAACACACATTTAAATCAAAGCATCTTATCTACTTTGACCAAACTAAAATCTTAGCCCTGGCCCCTTATTACTCCTCATGTCTCATTCGGGAAGCCCTTGAAATTGAAAAACATCCTAATAATTTTAATCGCAAAGATGGCTCCAAACTTAGCCATTCTTGGAAACCCACCATTCACCTTGACCATTAGACCTTTGGCTTTGAGATTTCCTTCCAACCTCTTCCTCCCACCTGTTTATCCAAATAGGTTCCTAGTTTCTTTCTTCACCTCTCTTGGCTTCTTATCCCATTGTTTTCTCATTTCCCCCCCTAACTTCCTATTTTAACCCCTTTGTGATCTCGATATATTTTCTAATATGATCGTCCTTTAATTCTTTCTCCTTTATCTCTTCTAATATTATATCTCTCCCTAATTAATATTTAATAATTGTCCTTTCATCATCCTCCTCATCTTTACCAAATATTTTAATAACACCTTCTCCCCCATTCTCTTTTTCTCCTCCGAACCTTTAGTTTAGCACTTGACTATTCTCGTTGAATACTTTATTTTAATATTTCCTTAACTTTCTATTTTACTCCAATCTAATACTTTATCATTAATTAAAATTTTGATACCATTTTAATATTTATAACTAGTCTTTCCTTTAATCTAATATCAATATCTCTCCTCTCCATTCTAATACTATCTCTAGTTAATCATTATCTATCATATAAACCACTTAGTTTTTCCTCTCTTTCCATTCTAATACTATCTCTAGTTAATCATTATCTATCTTATAAACCACTTATTTTCCCCTCTCTTTCCATCTCTTTAGTATTATCTTTCCCCTTTCTTTACTCTAATATTATATCTCCCTAATCTAATATTATTTTTCTCTCTCCTCATCATTTTCTATCAACCGTCCTCATTTTCTTTATTAAATATTACCTTGTTCTCAATTTAATACTTTATTATTTAAAACTTTAAATTCTTTTAATTTAATTTACTTTAATACTTTATCATTATTTAAACATGATTTTAATACTTTATTAATCTAATATATTTAATTGTCATTCTTTTCATCTATTCTTAATAACCTCATTACCTTACTTCATGGATAACCTAATGCCAACGACCATTTTCAACTTGCTAACAATAAATTCCTCTTTATTTATAAACCCCATCACTCTTTAACAACATATCAACTTTTTGTGTCTCTGATGATGGGTGGAGTGTCCACTCGAAACATTGGACATTTCAAAAACTCCACACACAATTTTGATCCATAATTTTTTCCATCGTTATGACTAACTGTGGAAACCTGCATACTCAAAGTCAAGATTGTTGGTATATCATCCAATAGTGCATTTTGGCAAGTATACCAATGTGTTCATGTTTCATCTTTGTGGGGTTCATAATGGTATTTTATATTTTAAGGAACCTAGTGAAGTGAATGAAAATTTAATTAGGGTACTAACATATTTATTACGATTTGTGGTTAACTTTAGCAGTGCTTTATTGGTGAATGATAAGACAATATGAAAGGAGTTAGATAATAATGTATGATATGTGATAAGATTAGTGAGATATAGTTGTATCTACCATAAATGAATGACCCAAAAATGTAGATTGCATCGAGATTGATTCTCATCAAAATGGGATTCAAGCTTGGAAGGAAACTATAGACAAAGGGTGTTGTGTTGTCAACTCAATTGTGTGCTCAAGGAAAGGTAATGAATTAGCATGCACACATTGCCAATGATTTATTTGGAAAACATAAAACTAAAATTTGATGAAGGGAAGCCATTCAAGTGACTACTATAATAGGACTATTTTCACCCTCTTTGTTTGTTATATTTACATGTTTATAATTGTGAATTGAGATGTAATAGGAAGGTATATTTTTTGTGTGTCCCTTCTATGTCCCTTTTGTGCATCATCTTGCAATCAGAAATGCAACTCACAAACATTAACACAACAATTAATCTCACACAAACAAACGAGACGAATTCTCTCACACACTTTTCACTTACACGGAAATGCATTACAAATTTATAGAAAATTCTAGAAAAAAACAACTCCAATCAAATTGGATCTACTAATCTTCTAGTTCTAAACCTAGACCATCTCGAACATATTCTAGATCTGTTATTCCAACAATTTACTATTTTATTCATTTCTAGATTATTCCTAACACTCCCCCTTAATAGAGAAATGAATTTTCTACAACACATAACTTGTTTCTACAAATTTTAAATTTATCCTTTCCAATAGACTTAGTAAATATGTATGTCACATTATCAATTGTATTACAATATTCCAAGTCAATTTCATTTGATTGAATCTTCTCCCTCACAAAATGATAATGTGCCTCAATATGTTTTGACCTGGCATGATACACTCGATTGTTTGCCAATTTGATGGAACTTTGATTATCACACTTGATGATTGTAGGTACTCATTGTTTTTCTCCAACATCTTCAAGAATTTGTTTAAGCCATATTGCTTCACATATAACATTGCATAACACTTTATACTCAACTTCGGTGGATGACAAGGAAATAGTTGGTTGTTTCTCACTGCTCCAGGACACTACTTCAGATCCTATATTGAACACATATCTAGAGATTGACCTCCTATCATCTAGATTTCAAATTGATCTGGATTGGATCATTATATTGTTTTTCATCTATCTCGATCCTTTCAGAGTGAAAAAAAATGGAGGAATAAGCTTGTAGGGCCATTTTAATGGCAGGTCCCAGTTTGGAAAATTGGGGTTCATAACCTTTCAAGGTCATTTTGAGGCATCAAACAATATTTTTTGGAGTTAAAACTCTCCCAACATAGCTCAGGCCCAGTGACGCTATTCTACACATTGAGATATTTCCAATGGTGCAAAAATCACATCAATCGGAGCTCGTATGAAAATTTTTTGTCTCTTGCAAGTTGACCACCATGGTATGAGAGGATGCCACGTCAGCCCCTGTTACTCACGCATATGAGGATAGCCACGTATGTAATTTCAAGAAGATTCTAGAAGGCCCAAAACCATATCACAATTGACGGTTGAGGAAGTAAAAAACCTACCCTTGGATGGTTATCGACCTATGTTAAATATTGGGCCACTGAGACGAGAAGGGGTTCCATTCTTTTGTTGCATTTTGCATTGTATCTTGTTCCATAGTTGAGAAAAAAATCTAAGAATGGTATTATGTGAGCATAACAAAGAAGGAGACATTCTATAGAAACCATACAGACCATAGATCAAAGGAAACTCCACAGAGAGTGCCTCTTTCTGTGTACTTGCATCATTTTTATACCAGAGAAAAGAGAGTAGAGAATCCTCACTTCTTAGCTAGGTTTTCTCCCATATAGGGTTTCCCAAGTCATATCTTGTGTTTATTTGTGGATGGTGTGATTGTATTTTACTATTCTCTATTTTTTTCATTTTATCTATTTTATGCATAAGAATAAAATCAATAGCTAAGTATTTGGGAGATATAAAGAAAATATAACCATAATAGTGAAGATTTTAGTATTTTATTAGATCTGTTGTTATAAATTGTTCCAGTGGAATATCCACGACAGTTTATAGATCACCAACCCAATCAGAATCAGAATGATTTGTCAACTCAACATTAAAATCATTGGTATATTTAATACCAAAATCAATAGTTCCTTTCAAATATTGAAGGACTTTTTTGGTTACTTTCCAATGATTGTGATGAGGCTTAGACATAAATTGACTGAGTATACTGATAGAATATGAAATACTTGGCTTGGTTGTAGTGAGATAATTCAAACTTCCCACCAATTGTCCATACAAAGTATCATTCACCTCTTTTGTATCATCATAACTGTTGAGCTTAACATTTTGTTCTAATGGAGTAAACACTTCCTTACATTCATCATGTTAAACCTACTAAGTAACTCCTTTGTATATGTGCTTTGTGTGATTAATGTCTTACCGATGTCCCTCCATACCTCAAGGCCTAAACAATATTGTAACTTTCCAAGATCCTTCATCTCAAATACATGTGACAACAGTCTCTTGATATCTTCAATCAACTTAGTAGCACTTACTGTTATAATAAGATCATCAACATATAAAGAAATCAAAGCAACATGACCATTTTCATCCTTCTTGATATAAAGATTTAGATATTCTTTACTTTGAAT
Organism: Picea engelmannii; assembly: GCA_009831015.1. Taxonomy (NCBI): domain Eukaryota; kingdom Viridiplantae; phylum Streptophyta; class Pinopsida; order Pinales; family Pinaceae; genus Picea; species Picea engelmannii. The sequence goes on along the minus strand of ML778123.1, from coordinate 384,634 downwards.
GAATCGTTGTTGAAAGAAGAAATTATCAATTTTAACATACCAAGACATGGGTCTATGTTCCATATAAATCTTTCTTCAACCTACAGATAAGATGATCCTAACCCCACTTTACAAACCACTCTGGTTGAACAAGATAAACCTTTTCCTTTAATTTTCCATTTAGAAAAGTTGACATTACATCTAACTGATGTAGCATCCACCTATATTTAGTGGCCAATGCTATCATTATTCTGATTGTGTTCATTTTTTGTATTGGTTCAAAAGTATCCCCATAGTCTATACCTACTTTCTGTGAATAACATGTTGCAACCAATCTTTCCTTATGTTTATCTATACTACCATCAACATTAAATTTTAAATTGTACAATCACTTTGAACCTATGGGGACCTTATTCTTAGGTAGTTCTCTTAAATCCCATGTTTCATTTCTCATTATAGAATCGTTTTCTTTTCATGTTATCCATCCAAACTTTATGGTCTTTAGCTTGTTCAAAATTTACAAGTTCCTTTATGTTCATAACTTGATTCATTAATGCATATATTTGTACCTTACAAGTGTTTGAGTTTGTCATGTTGTTCTCCTTGGTGCTACACTGCTTTGTGGAGTTCCTTCACCTCTTCTTCTACTTTGTAGAGTTCCTTCATCTCTTCTTGATGTACTCTAGCTACTTGAAGTGTTCATGTTGCTTGAAGCTTCAACTTGAACCTATTCAACATATTTTCCTTCTTCTTTGAAACTTTCATCATTGACATTGGGAAGATGCCATACATCATGACTATCCTCCTTTCTAACTTCATCTGCATGTTCATGAAATAATACATCTCTTCTTGCAAAAACACTATGTGTGGGAGGATCAAACATTTTATAAGATTTATGATATGTGCAGTAACCAATAAATATGCATTTGTTACCTTTGTTACACATAAAAAATACTCACTTTGATAGTGTCGCAAGTGTCATCATTACAAAGGTCGCAAGTGTCGCATTTTGCTCACAAGGTCGCAAGTGTCGCATGTTGCTCACAAGTGTCGCAAGTGTCAAAGAAAGCATGTTGCCATGATGCCTATGTCGTGCCTATAACGACACGAGGAGGACACTTGAAACACCTCAAACATTTGATTTGGAAGAGGAGAAATGAGTCAGCAGGCTTGCAAACCTTTTGCCATCTGAAAACACTAAAAAAACTAGCTTTTGGAGGAGAGCACTTCCCTATACCTCTTCTGGGAGCACCGACGCTCCCCCTTACACTGTTAGGGAGCGTTATAAAGCTCCTCTGGCCCTTTTGAGGGAGTGCTATAGATTTTGAGAGTGCTGGTGCCCCCCTAAAGCCTACTAGGGAGCGCTACAACGTTTTGATGGTCCTTTTGAGGGAGCGCTACCTATTCTGGGTAGTAGTTAAGTTTTTGAGATGGATGGGGGAAGGATCCTTTCATTCTTGGAAGGCAGTTGGATTCGAATCCCTAGTCTAGCCATGATCTTAGGGTAGATCCTCAACTGAAGGAGGCGAATCCTCAACTTCCCCAAGGATATCTCAAGTGGTTAAAGCCTCTCCAAGGCTATATAAGCAAGCTTTCTAATGGTGAAAGAGGACTGGAAAAGGAGAATCACACCAAACTTATGATCTCATAAGTGGTGCTGGAACGGGGGGAGAATTGCTAGCATGAAACCTATGATCTCATAGGAAACACACAGTCAGTCAAAGAAGAGTGATCAGTGAAGCTGCCATCATCCAGGTTGTGGATCTTTCGAGCAAGGGTTAGACAAAGGGGACTTGACTAAGTTGTCACATTCGCATCTACGATTGTAAGTACTGCTGTCGTTATTCTCATTAATATGACATGCTTGGCCTGTTTCTTTCTAGTTTGTGTCTGATTTTACATGAACTTATCGTTGATAGATAGATCTGTTTTCAAGCTAACATCAATAGAGTAGGAAGTGGTCGTACTTTGTTTGTCTACAGGACTTAGCGAGGAGTGAAAGTCCGGAGCTCGATTTGGAGCATGCAGGGACAAACATCGATAAAAAGGTACTGCTGTTCTTCTTCCTTCTCATGTGCTAGTTTGCATGGATTTGAAAGGAAGTCAGTGTCCATGTTAAGCACTTTCTGTCTTAGAGTAGGGTCTAGCTCTTTGAGGCAATCTACCTATCCGCAGGGAGATTTTCCTACAACAACCTTGGCATCAAGCTTTCTTCTATCTTCTTTGGGAATATGAGAAAATTCCTTGCTTCCAAAAATTCTCAAGTGACTAACTTTAGGTTTAAATCCATAAAATGCTTCAAAAGGTGTTTTGTGCTCTAGGATTTTTGTAGAACTTCTATTTTTAAGATACACGGAAGTGCTTATTGCTTCAACCCAAAAACCACTAGACATATTTTTACCTTTTATTGTGCTCCAAGCACACTCAACCAAAGTTCTATTTTTTCTCTTAGTTGCTCCATTTTGCTAAGGAGTATGTGGCATTGTAAATTCTTGTTGAATTTCAATGTTTTTTCAATACTTAATGAATGCCCCTAATGTGTATTCTCCTCCTTGATCTGATTGGAGAATCTTGATATACCTACATGTTTGCTTTTCCACCAAATTCATAAATTCTTTAAAATACTCAAATGTTAGAATTTTAGAAGTTACAATTATCTTCTTTAACATTCATTAACAATTGCATGTAATAGGATCATTGAAAGATAACAAATCACAGAAGACAAGATATGTCTTGGGAAACCCTCATGGGGGAGAAAACCCAACAACCAATTCTTCTGTATAGATTCCTTGAACCAGTACAATTTCACGTTATAGATCTCCACAAATCGACCAAGACCAAGATACCAAAGACCAAGAAACCAAGACCTCATGTGCTAGACCTCCTTTTCTATGCTCAAAAGACAAAAGAGAAGGCAAGTTGTGTGTGTGAACAAATGAGAGGAACTCGACCTCTATTTATACACATAACTTGACGCCCAAAAAGATGAAACCCTAAGAAGGGCCATTTTGACTTTTACAATAAGGATAATAATAAAATAATAATTTCTTTTGATCCGATCTATACAATAAGATTACAATAACCTTCTCGAGGTTTGACCAATACAAATACAAAAGAATATCTTTCATAGTTACATCAAAATATCAACACTCCCTCTTAACTAGGAAGGTATTCTTTGATGCCACACGATCTTATGACCATTGATTGTTGAACATATTAATCTATACATCATCAGATATCCATAGTACAACATGAATTCACATCTAATGCATCCAAGGCCTATGTTGATCCAGGTGGATATTGGTGGCCACCCACCTATTCCAACTGGCTCCTCTTATCCATTTTTAGTTCAACACGTTATTTTTTACTTCTTTGTAATTGCAGGTTCTACACTTCTGGGGCTGTATGAAGCCCTACACATATTCCAGGTGGATACTGGTGGCCTCTCACCTAATCCAATTGGCTTATTTTGTATGTTTTCATGTCAACACATCTTGTTGTACTTCCAGGGCCATTTTGGAGCCCTAAGCAATGTTTTTTTTGGCTTGCCATAGTCAAACTGTATATGGAGTTAGAGTTTGATGGTGTAATGTGTATTTATTTGAAATAAATTTCCAGTAGGCTATCACATGCCTAAAATGGAGGCCGTATGCAAAATTTATGACCTTGGGAAGTTGAGGTACCAACTTACCCATATGGGCCCACATGACTGTTGGTGTTTCACCTCCTAGGGTTAGGTTTTTGGATGTCTAGAGTTTTGGCATTCATGAGTAATATAAAAAAGGCCTATGGAGCCTCATTGTAATCATTCTGCTAAGATGGATGCATGTAGCAGCCACATCTCTTCTTAGAGATAGCTACCACCATTCTAGCAAGTGTTTCAGTTCTGCAGTTTTACAATTTCAGCCTATTTCATTTATTCAATAGAAGATATTGTTCATTGGATATCTGTGTTGTTCTTCATATCTATGTGTTTATTGTATTCAGTATGTTAATCAATTCGTTTCACTCCTAAATCTAGATCAGAGGTATCAGAGCGATCTGCTCTTCATTTGTTTTTCTTCGTGCATGTCCCTGGAAAGATCCATGTACAAGAAGTTGGGAATCAAACTAATCGAGCCATTGCAAGATCAACCACGTCAAGCCCGACAACAACCCATGGGGGACGAAAAGAAATATGATGGATAAGGAGATCCTATTAAAATGTTGCTCGAGGAAGCCATCATGCAACAAAGGAACAAAATGATGGACAACTTTGCATAGATCCTTCGACAACTTCCCAGAGGAGAAGCATATTCATCAAGCGACCATGCAAACCCCTTCAAGGTACAGGTAAATTTTGATATTCCATTATTTGAAGGACTGATAGATGTGGATGCTGTAGATAAATGGTTGAATCTGCTCGAAGGGTATTTCTCGGTCCATAATTTTTCTGATAGGGAAAGATTACTTTTGCACTCCTCAAGGTCATCCCCCATGTTAAGCACTGGTGGGATACCTACTCTAAGCAAAGGGTCGTAGAGGAACCTGCAATATTTGTGGTTTCCCCTACATGGGATCCCTTATGGGATGCCATTTAATAACAATACTACCCTGTTGGAAGCTACGAGGACTAGTACACCAGATGGACCACCCTGCATCAAGAAAGGGACCAGATAGTATGAAATTTCACCAATATTTTCCATACCTTGCACACCAAATTGGGTATCAAAGACTCTGAGCGACATTTGGTGCTCAAATACTGTATTTGTATGCATAGATACATTCAAACAAAAATGGAGTTTCTTGACATTGCCTTATTGGGCATGGCTTATAGATACGTTGTCAAGATCGAGCATAAATTTAAGAAAAAGAGGCGAGAGTTTGGATTTGAAAACTCCTCACAACCAAAGTAGGGAAAAGGCGGTCCCAACCCACACAAAAAGGGACCAAGTCGAGATGGCCACTCTCATGACAACCAGTCCAAGCCACAATACAAGAAGGAAAATGAGAAGACGAAGAAGGACACGGGGAAATGTTGTGAGTACCATAAAATCCCTTGGCACAACACTGAAGAATGTCGCTCCAAGAAGTCACTCATTGCCGAGATGAAGGATTTCTAGTCAGAGACTGATTCTGATTTCGAATCAAATCCCAAAGGAGGGAAGTAGATCATCGATGTTGAACCCAATGCCACTATCACTACCACCAAAGTCCAACCAAGAAAACCAGAAGAACCAGAGGAAGGGGAACGCCTCTTTCAATCATAGATGTGGGTAAAGGGGGATCTGCTTCATTTCATTGTCGATAGTGATAGTCAAAATAACCTGATCTCAGTAGAAGTCATCAAGCGACTTGACCTGCCGATGAAACTACGCCCACAACCCTACACCATCAGATGGCTTTTCCAAGGAAGAGATCTATGTGTCAGCCAATAGTACAGTTTTCCCTACGACATGAAGCCTTTCAAAGATGAGGTATTGTGTGATATTTCTCCCCTTGAAGTTTGTGACGTTCTTTTAGGACAACCATATTTGTGGAAGCGTCATGTTGTGTATGAGTCTATACCCCGCAGTGTTATTATTACTTTGAGTAGACAATTATATAGGAAACCAAAGGTAGTGCCGCCTACCGCTATTTCTTTAATCTCTGCTAAGAAATGCAATAAGGTCATTTCACAGATCGAGAAGTTTGTCTTCTTTGTGATCCATGCTCACAGTAAGTAGAAGGTCGCCGCCACATCCATGGCCTCTACATAGAGCCTCTCTTTGCAGTAGAAGAAAGTGGATGGGATCGTGGAAGAATACAAAGACATCTTCTCCTCACCCACCAGGGTACCAACGTACTACCAAGTCAAGCATCCAATTGATCTGACCCCTAGTGCACCTCTACCTAATGGACTAGTATATTGTCTCTCACTCATGGAAAATGACGAAATCATGCATCATATCCAAGAGCTTATTCAAAAGGGACACATCAGACCCAAATCCTCCCCTTGCGGAAGCCCGATTGTACTAGTGTAGAAGAAGGACGTGACTCTGTGACTCTACATTGATTACAAAGCCTTAAAAAAAATCACAGTCAGGAACCGATACCCAATTCCCAAGATTGATGACCTTCTTGACCAACTCAAGGGGGAAAATTTATTCAGAAAGATTGACCTAAAGTATGGATACCACCAGGTTCCCTTCGAACCAACTCATGTATGGAAGACAACCTTCAAATCTAAAGAATGTCTCTTCGAATGGCTAGTCATGCCCATTTGGCTTAACAAATGCACCAACCACTTTCATGAGGTTGATGGATGATGTATTGCGACCCTTCACCAATTTTTTTGTGGTGGTATATTTGGATGACATCCTCATATTCAACAGAACTTGGGAGGAGCACATGCAACATATTCAATAGGCTTTGAGCACTCTGCGACAACACAAACTATATGCCAACTTGGAAAAATTCTCTTTTGGCATGAAAAAAGTCCAATACTTGGGCTACATTGTTGATGATAATGGGGTACATGTTGATCAAGCTAATATCCAAGTCATATGTGATTGGCCACCCTCGACCACACTAACTAAGCTTCAAAGCTTCTTGGGATTAGCATTTTTGAAGGAACCATGTGGACCTAGGAGGTTAACATTGATATTACAGCGCATAAATATTATTTATGTTGGTCACCAATTGATAGGTTAAATCTTGGTGATCATATTGTCCAAAACCCCACTACACGTTTAGAAATTTACCACCATATGTGAGCGATGTGGGCCCTTCTAGAACTGATAATGCCCATTTCCCAATACTCCACTCTACAACCACCACTAATTTTACCTAGTGCATTTTAATATTTTTAAATACACCGCCATCAAGCATTGGCGTGGTAGGTGAGGCCACATGGGTGGCGTAGTAGGTGAGGCCACATGGGGTGAGTACAACAAGACTTTATTTTTATAAAATATTAGAGGATTTGTTTGCATTATCTAAAAAACACTTGTGATGTGGCATCCATTTTGGTGGCATGAAAATTTGATTCGGGCAACTTTAGCAGTGCTTTATTGGTTAATGATAAGACAATTTGAATGGAGTTGACAATATGTGATGAGATTAGTGAGGCATAGTTGTATCTATCATAAATGAAACCAACAGTGTAGATTGCATCCAATCATCAAAATAGGATTCTAGACAGGAAATAAACAATAGATAAAGGGTGTTGTGTTATCAACTCAATTATGTATTCAAGAAAAGGTAATGAATTAAGGCAATGAATTAATGGGCACATATTGTCAATAATTTATTTTGAAAACATCAAAAGATGGAGGGAATCCATTCAAGTGACCACTATGCTATATTTATTCTCTTTGTTTGTTATTTTTACATGTTTATAATTGTGAATTGAGATGTAATAGGAAGGTATCATTTTTATTTTTGACTCTTTTACGTTCCTTTTCTTTTTGTGTATCATCTTGCTTCTCCTAATAGTCAATTTTACGTCTTATCATACATATTTTGTATGAATATTTGTCCCTAAGGACTTGTTTTAATGTCTCTAATTAGTTCTTTTAGCATCATTTTAGCATCTTATTTTCATCCTATTTGCATTTCACATGTTTAGGTAGCATCCTAATTGCATCCCATTAGCATCCTTAGGGCTCAAAATCACATTAGTGTCCTAGTTGTTTCATCACAGGTTATCAAGTTAATGTTTGGATCATTTCATCCCATTAGCGTCCTCTAGATTCTTGTTGGCATCCTATTACTTGTGTCCTTTTAACATCCTAATAATATTATTAGCACCCTATTTGTGTCCCATTAGTGTCCTCGAGCTTATTAGCACCCTATTTGTGTGCCTATTATCATCCTTTGATTTCTAGTTAGCATTGTACTAGCATCTTTGTTGCATTCTTAAGGTCTTGTTAGTGTCCTAGTTATATCTATTTAGTGTCCTTTGAGTTCTAATTAGCAACCAAAATATGTCCTTTTAGTGTCTCAAGGGTTTGATTAATGTCCTAGTTGCATCCCATTAGCAACATTAGGGCTCTCTTTATCATTATATTAACAGCATGAGGACTCCCTACAACGTCCCTTAATCATCTCCTTAGCATCCTAATGCCTCCTTATATATTCTATTTAGAGTCCAAAGGGTCACTTTAACATATTGTGGGCATCCTAATAGCATCATTGTGGAATCCAAATCGCATCCTCTTTGTAGCCTCCTTTTTTTTCATTTTTTGATCTGTTTATTCGATCATTTAAGGCATTCTAATCTCATCAAGAGTTTCATTGAGTTTGTGTCCATGTTGTTTCATTTCCACTTTACTTTATGCAATTTTCTTTTTTGGTTTGAATTTCCATTATGTGACAATAATCAATACATTATCATGCACAATACACAATACAAAGGAAAAATCATCTATAAATTTTCAATAATTTATATATACAATAGTAATTTATCTCTAAGTAACAAGTGGTCTACTACCACCCTAGGGAAATATGAATATCAAATACAAGAGTTAAATCACATCATCCATCATTGGAGGATTTGTCATCGTCATTGCCATCCTCTAGAGTCCATACATGTTTGTTGTGTACCTATACACAACATATTTTTCTAATGACCTATTTTGTTTGTAATCTCATTAATGCCATATTAGCACAATCTCAAAGACAAGGTTTTGCAAGTGTTAACCAACAAGAGACTGTTGCAATCTAGTATCAACCTGACTAATTATGTGAATAGACCTAGGGAGTAATCCCTTGAAAGGGAAAGTCTCAACTGAGGCACAATATAGGAAAAATCAATTCATAGATTGACATGTTTGTTAACCCTTATATATCCTTAGTGCAACATAGCATACATCAGAATTGTTCATAGAAAGCAAAGGGGAACAATCCATAACCATGTCAATCATCCATATGCAACATAGACATTGTAGTAGACCCTAATATCTTATTATACTTCAAATTTCAATACATGGTTGATCATGCAACAATTTTGACTCAAAAAAGTAGATAAATAGATACAAAATACAAGATATTTCTCTATATCCATATATATTTGTTTATCCTCTACTATTACATTGGAAAAACTAGGATGAAGCCTTACATTTAGACTAGCTTGCACAACTTAGATGTACACAACCCTTAAGCCAACCTTGGATCTACTTGTGACTATCTACAAAACTAGGGCCACAATCATATGGAGTGGCGTGAATCCCAAGAACAAAAAATGAAAGCATGGACCCCAACAAACCCTAAACACACTTATTGACTCATCGAGTCAATTTTGACTAGAGTTGCTAGGTTGCACCCATTCATTGCTTTTCTTGACTTGCGTTGTTGAACTTTCCTAAAGTGGGGGTCCTATTTTAGGGAAAAGGACTAACATTTCTACCTTGAATTCCTCAGATTTGATGAATGTATCTTTCCAAGAATATATCAAGGTTGTGGAAGTATCTTAGATGCCTTCCACCTCCACTTACTCTAGTCACTTTGGTAATTGGATTTGTAATGCAGTGTCCATAGTTTACTAGAGCCCCAAAAGGTTCTATTGGATCTTTGTGGCGTGAGGTTGAAGTTCCTAGATTGCTTCCTAGGGCCACCTATTCTATTTTTATAGCTAGGTTGCTTCCTTATCCATCACCTCAAATTGGGCTCTCAATTGTTCCATATCTTCCTCATTTGTAATGGAAAAGTTTTTATCCTAGATCTTTGTAACCCATTGTTATAGTGCATATATTGGTTTCTCTCGAGCATACATGATCCCAATCTAGTTGTTGAGGGATAAAAAAATAGGGACTATTTTGTAGCTACCTCCAACCTTTTTTTTATACTTTTACTTGCTCATTGATTTTGGACATTTTCACCCACAATACTTGAATATATTCTTCCTATTGTTCTTGTAGGTGTAGTTGTTCATTGTGCTCATGACATCTAAGCATGGAAGTCTAGAGTTGTTTTGAGGCCATGACTAGTGGCATGCTCGACACCTTGTCCATCATTTCTACATCATGGACCCTCACCATTGGGAACATCTGTGTAAACCAATCCTTGGGGGGGGGTGGTTTGTCGCAACATCTCCCCTCGAGGTTCCTTTATAATGTCCTTATTTGTTGTCACTCCCACCACTTATTCTTACAACAACTGTACCTAAACTCAAATATTTGAGGTCTCCATCTCCAATTGACGAAGGTGACTAATATTTACACCTAGTTGCATGAAATTCTAGGGGAGCATGTTGGAGGGTATCTCCTAATTTATTTTATGCTCTAATTATTGCAAGTGTATGGATTCTATCCAACTATATGTAATCTTAGAGATAAAAATTACTTGTGATTGGCTTTGACATCTCGTTGGTTTGTTGTTTCTTTAGCTTTTTTCACCCATTCTTACACTTCCTTTATGAGGTATGGCACAATATCCATATTTTCTTGGCAGATAAGAAACATAGTCTCATTGAATTCTTTTTTGCATGCCAAGGATCTAATAAGGGAAATGATAGTTGTGGCATCACTTCGATGCTCAACTAAGGTGTATTTTCCTTGTTGTTCCTATCTTGGTTCCTTGGGAAAAATAACTTTATTGTCATGGACTCATGGTGAGGCTAGCCCTCTTATGATAATGTCTACAAATGTAGGGTTAGCTGATGGTGGTAGTCGATATGAGGTTTATCTAGATCATTTAGTCATACTTGTTCCTTCTTTGGTTCCTCATTCTTTTCCTATGACTTTGTTTCCACCTTCTCCTCCCATTTTGTTTCTTCATTAATGGAGTATGTGACTCTTGAGAGGGATCATCCTTGATGAGGATTATAGGAGTACCCTTCGGTAATGTGGCCATTTATGGATCAAAAGTGTGAAAATCTCTATTTCCTAGAATATTACATGCATATTTTCTTGTGTAAATGTCTTGGTGTGAGGGATAGAGGGCGATTCATTCTACTCATGTTTTTCACTTTACTTGGTGCTCATTGGTGGGCACATTAATTTTTACATGTTCTTCGAGGAGATATGATATGAGGTCAACTATGTAGGGATTGAAGTCATCCTAGAGGGCACTGTTGAAATATTTCTTGTTGTCATTGATGTCAACCCTAGTCATTGGTTGTCGTAATTGATGTCAACCCCAACCATTGGCTTTTGGACCCAACAATTGATCGAAGTAGATAGACATGAAGGAAATTACACATGAAGGTACAACACCCATGGATGGATAGTATAATTAATCCAGGTGGATATCTATAGCCACCCACCTTTTCTAGTTGGCTCAAAACAACATTTTGGCAATTTTGGTAATTTACTATTTTTAGCAGTTTTTTAGGTCCTGAACTTCTAGAGCCGTTTTGAGGCCCTAAACGACATTTTTTTGGGTATGTTTTGATAAAAAATTTACATCATTAAATTTTCGTCAACAATTGTAGTCATTGGATAGATATTTCCAACGGGCTATCGTATGCCTAAAACAAAGATCGTATGCAAAATTTACGATCCTGGGAAGTTGATGTACTGACTTACCCAAACGGGGCCCACATGACTTTTGGCGCTTCATCTCCTAGGGTTAGATTTTTGGATGTCTAGGGTTTTTGACATTCCTGTTTATTGTAAAAAGGCCTTCAGAGCCTCATTGTAATCATCTTCTAGCGAATGAGTGCATCTGTCACATCTCTTCTTGGAGATAAGTCACTACCATTCCAACAAGCTTGTTTTCCGCTGCATTTTACAGTTTCATCTTATTTCCTTGTTGAATAGAAAACCAATTTTACTGTATCTCTATTATTCTGTGTTAAGCATCTGTTAATAATCTATAGTCATTTTGTTCTTCTCGTAAAATCTGTATTAGTGGTATCAGAGCGGTCTTCTCCTTGTCGTCTTAATGCATGTCTCCAACAAGGTCAGAGTACAAAGAGTTGGGTCTCGAGCTTGTTTCTCTTGAGGATCAAAGCTCTTGCACGCCCAAGCGACCTCTCATGGCAGGAGAAAATAAAGATGACGGGACATGAGATCCTTTCAAAATGTTTCTTGAGGAATCCCTCACGTAACAGGGGAATGAGGTGATGGATAGTTTCACACAAATCCTTCGGCGACTACCAACGAGTGACACATCTTCTTCGAGTGGAGGTGTCACCCCCTTCAAGGTACAAATAAACTTCAATATTCCTGTATTTGAAGGTCAGATAGATGCAGATGGTGTAGACAAGTGGTTGAATCTACCAGAAGGGTATTTTTCTGTCCATAACTTTTCGAATAAAGAAAAGATTACTTTTTGACTCCTCAAAGCCGTTCCCCATGTCAAAGATTGGTGGGAAACTTTCTATGAGAAAAAGGAAACAAAGGAACCCTTGTTATTTATAGTCATGACCACCTGGGAATCCTTCAGGGATGATATTAAGGAACAATACTACCTTGTTGGAAGTTATGACGACTTGTATGCCATAGTTCACAAATATCTTCCATAACTTGCGCACCAAGCTGGGTATCAAACATTCAGAGAGACATATGGTGCTCAAGTATTTTGGTGCTCTGCATAGACACATCTATACCGAAATGGAATTTCTAGACATCTCGTCCTTGGGCGCGACCTACAGATATGCCGTCAAAATCGAGCAGAAGCTCAAACAAAAGATGCAACAATTTGGGCTTGGGAACCCCTCACAGGAAAATCCGGGAAAGGGCGCCCCTAACCCATAGAACAAAGGACAAAGAAAAGATGGACAGTATCAGGACAACCATTCCAAGCCACAAGAATATAAGGAAACTGAAAAGACAAAGAAAGATACCGGGAAGTGGTGCGACTTCCATAAGAGCCCTTGACATAACACTGCTGACTGTCGCTCAAAGAAGTTACTGGTGGTCGAAGTGAAATCCTCTGAATCATATGTGGGTTTTGACTTTGATTTAGAATGAGAAAGGGGAAGACAGATCATTGACGTAGAACCCAGTGCCACCGTTGCTACCACCAAACTCCAACTTGATGAACCAGACAAGCCAGAAGAAGGAGATCACCTCTTCCATTCACAGATGTGGGTAAAAGGAACCCCGCTGCACTTCATCGTTGATAGTGGTAGCTAGAAGAACCTCATCTTAGCAGAGGTTGTCAAGTGACTGGCCCTGTCAACAACAACGCACCCACAACCCTACACCATAGGATGGCTCTGCCAAGGAAGTGATCTCCACGTCAACCAACAGTGTCGACTATCGTATGGCATCAACCCCTTCAAAGATGAGGTATTGCGTGATGTTTCTCCTCTCGAAGTTTGTGATGTTCTTTTGGGCCAACCGTATTTATGGAAATGTCATGTTGTATATGAGTCTATGCATCATAGTGTTATTATTAATTTGAATAGGGAATTGTACAGGATACCCGAGGCAGTCCCACCTAGTGTTATTTCCTTGATCTATGCCAAGCAATGCAGGAAGGTCATCTCTAAGATGGGGAAGTATGTCTTCTTCATGATTTTCTCTCAGAATGAGGGAAAGATCACAACCACATCTAGGGTCTTTGAGACCAACCTCTCCACACAATAGAAGCAAGTAGATAAGGTTGTCGAAGAATACTCGGATATCTTCTCCTCACCTACCGGGGTACCTCTGCACTGTGAGGTCAAGCACCCCATCGATCTGATCCTTGGCGCATCGCTGCCCAATGGGCCAGTCTATCGTCACTCTATGTTAGAGATTGAGGAGATCAAGCGACAAATCCAATAACTGCTCCACAAGGGGCACATTCATGCTATCTCATCACCTTGCGGTAGCCCAATCGTGCTAGTACAGAAGAAATATGGAACCTAGTGACTTTGCATTGATTACCGGGCCCTGAATAAAATCACAGTTAGAAACCGATACCCAATTCCCTGAATCAACGACGTCCTTGCTCAACTCACAGGGGATAAATACTTCAGTAAGATTGATCTGAAGTCTGGATACCACCAGTCCCAATATAATAGACATATGTATGGAAGACTGCCTTCAAGTCAAAGGAAGGTCCTTTTGAATGGTTGGTCATGCCCTTTGGTTTGACAAATTCTCCAGCCACTTTCATGAGGATGATGGCTAATATCCTACGACCATTCACCAATACTTTTCTTGTGGTGTATCTGGATGACATTCTCATTTACATCAAGTCTTAGGTAGAACACTTGCAACATATTCAGGAGGTTTTGCACACCCTGCGACATCACAAGCTATACACTAACTTGGAAAAATGCTCCTTCGGCATGGACATGGTCCACTTCCTGGGCTACATCGTTGATCAACATGGCGTACATGTGGATCCAACTAATATCCAAGTTGTTCGTAACTAGCCAACCCCAACCACACTCACTGAGCTTCGAAGCTTCTTGGGCCTCACCAATTTATACTACAATTTCATGTTGGGATTCTCCCATATTGCATGGGCCCTCAACCAAATAACCAGGCGTGGTGGTAAGGAAAAAAATGCGTGGGGCCGGTCCCAACAACAAGCGTTTGATGATTTGAAGCAACGCTTGTGCTCAATCCCAATACTTTCACTACCAGACCTACAACAGTACTTTGATATCGAGACAGATGCTTCAAACTATGATGTGGGCACCGTTCTCACTCAACATGGCCACCCCATAGCCTATCATAGTGAGACACTATCAGATGTTGTCTATAAGTACCCTACTTACAACAAAGAAATGTACTCCATTGTGCAAGCCTGCCGCCAGTGGAGACACTACATTCTTGGGAAGGAGACAGTCATCCACACTGATCATAAGCCACTGCAGTTCATGCAGACACAAGGCAAATTACATAATGACTACCATCAAAAGTGGTCCACATGCTTACAACAATTCCACCTCAACATCAAGTATAAAACATGAAGCACCAACCGCGTCGCTGATTTCCTCAGTAGACCGCCAGTCCCGACACTCACCATGGTGCTAGAATATTTCGGCCATGAGACCTCTGTATGGCCCCAAATCTATGAGACAAACCTGAAATTTTCCACCACCTACCAAATGTTGGGTGAAAATGCAGTTGTCGATAATTTCCATATTCAGGATGGGTTGTTGTGTCGTCTGGGCCATATCTGTGTTCTATCAAGAGAGCGCCCGAAGCTAATCTGGGAAGCCCACTACAGTTGGGGGGTAGGACACTTCGACGTTGAAAAGAGAGTGGTGATGCTACATAAACATTTCTACTGGATGGAACTTCGAGAGGAGGTCAACAAGTATATCACGTTCTGCATTGCCTGTGCTATTGCCAAACCAACCACTAAGAAACAGGGCATGTAAAACCCTCTTCCTACTCCTAACAGACCATGGGAATCCATCTCAATGGACTACATGTCAGGCCTCCCGTCCACCAAATGGGGAAATGACTATTTTTGTGGTTGTTGATCACTTTTCTAAGATGGCGATTCTGGTTGCCTGCAAGAAGAGCATCACAAAATAAGCCACTACCAAGCTCTTATTTGAACGAGTCTGGGTACATTTTGGAATCCCACAAACCATTGTCTCAGATCAGGATAGTTGATTTCTCATCACATTCTATTCGAGCCTCTGGTCACTGCTGGACACTAAGATCACCAAATCCACGACCTTCCATCCCTAGAAAGATGGCCAAACTGAGGTTGTAAATCAAATGATCGTGCATATCCTGTGCATGTATAATTCCAAGAACCCTCACACATGGGATGAGAGTCTTTCCTATGTCCAACATAGCTACAACTGAGCCCTGCATAGCTCAACTGACCACAACCCCTTTCAGGTGGGGTTGGGATTCCAACCATTGGGTCCCATAGATGTTGCACTTCCCCTTGCGGTCACCTCGACCGACTCATCTCCTACTCCAACTGAAGCTGACAAAGCCACCCAATTCATTGACTGGATCCAACACATCAGCCAACAGGTTCAAGATATCCTACAAAAGTCCAATGACAAGTACAAGCAGCGCCATGATCAACATCGAGTGCCACATAAGTTTCAGGTGGGCAACAAAGTTTGGTTGCACTTGCAGAAAGAATGCCTTACAAGACCCCATCGGAAGCTTCGCCCACTCCATTATGGGTTGTACACCATCACCAAGGCTATGGGGGATAATTATTTTGAGCTCAACATTCCTCCTTTCCTTGGCCTGCACCGAGTGTTCAACGTGGACCTCCTTCGGCCTTATTTCACACCATTATTGGACACTTCAGACGTAGCAAAACAACTAACACAAACAAAGCTCAAACTTGAATTCATACAAAAAACATCCAGTGATCATATTGTGGACACACATATCAAGGGAACTTGACAACAAAGGATCCAGCTTTATCGAGTCATCAAAGTAGGGCAACTCTTGCACCAAGGCAAGTGGCTCACCCGGGGCCAAATTCAACAGAAATTTCCTCATCTGATGGGGGAACTCAACACAATGGAGACCATTTCTTCCTAAGGAGGGAGGATTGATCCAGGTGGATATCGATGGCCACCCACCTTTTCTATTTGGCTCAAAACAACTTTCAGGCAATTTTGGTAATTTACTATTTTTAGCAGTTTTTCGGGTCCTGAACTTTCGGAGCCGTTTTGAGGTGCTAAACGACGTTTTCTTGGGTATGTTTAGGTTGGAAAATCTCATCATGAAATTTTTATCAATAGGTTTATTCCTTGGATAGATCTATCCAACGGGCTATCGTATGCCTAAAATGAAGATTGTATGCAAAAGTTACAACCCTGGGAAGTTGATGTACTGGCTTACCCAAACGAGGCCCACATGACTTTTGGTGCTTCATCTCCTAGGGTTAGGTTTTTAGATGTCTAGGGTTTTTGGCACTCCTGTTTATTGTAAAAATGCCTTCAGAACCTCACTGTAATCATCTTCTGGAAAATGAGCGCAACTGTCACATCTCTTCTCAGAGATAAGCCGCCACCATTCTAGCAAGCTTGTTTTCCGCTGCATTTTACAGTTTCATATTATTTCCTTGTTGAATAGAAAACCAATTTTATTGTATCTATGTTATTTTGTGTTAAGCATCTGTTAATAATTTGTACTCATTTCGTTCTGCTAATAAAATCTGGATCAATAATTCATGCCACTTCTGGTGGTATGTGAAATGTCATGTGGATACCCATGATTGAGGAGAAATGAATTTTTGAAGATGACAATGTGAATTGAAGCTGAAACTACATGTCGGCCCTAATGTTAAAAGGAAGTGACATAAAGGGTATAAATACATCTCATTATACATTCATTTTTCAACACACATAATTTTTTTAATGAAAAAGGATATATAAGTCAAATTTAAGAGGAAATCTGAAGTAAAGAAGGTTGAATTTCAAGGGAGCATGAAGTCTTTTGGTGATGTGTTCTAAGGTATGTTATTTACAGGTCCTCTTACCATTTTCGCTATCACATTTTTTCTAGAACGATTCAGATGGTGAAATTTGTATGATATTGACAAGACATATCTAGGTACCCATGGTAAAATTTTTAGCTCTTTATTCACTACAATTTTGGAGATACACTATGTGGAAGATAAGGTTTTTGACTAGTCCTGAAGCTAGTCATAAACAGGTGTTTCGAGTAAAACAATCATAACGTATTCATAGAGAATCCAAATGAAGTGAGACCAATTGAATTGGAAAGAGTACGGGCTATAGTTTCCTGTGTACTAATTTCAGAATATTATGTTAAATATTGAGCGCGGGGTATATTATACAAGTTATCTCTCCCGAATAAACCAGAATATTATAAGGTCTACCATTTTCTCTATAACTCCTTTTCTGGGAGGATTCATGATCTGAAAATTAACTTGATCTAAAATTCAAGATCTTTAACCATTATTTTCATGTAAATTTTTAACTGTTAACCACCTTTGTAATGAAAAATTAAAGAACATCCATCAAGCACATGAGCACATAAACATGTAAGCAAACCATCTATGAACAATAATTAGTAACGGAGTTCACCAGACCCCTTGGCTACGTCTCCGGGCCACTTTCCAAATGGGAAGGCCGATAGATTAAGTATTCAAATGCTTACAAAGTTAATTCTGAATTCTGTCTGTCATATACAGTAACAGACTTCAACAACAGCTGGAAGATGAAATTATGAGACTTTTAAGTATGAACATGAATACCTTTCTATGTATCCGAAAGATTCTGTGAGAACTATTTTGTCTGGATGCCTGAATGCAAAAATTGAAGCTGGATCGGTAATCCTTGTGAAAAACCAAGAATTTTGAGTATAAACTCGATATATTTCAGAACTGGACTCAGAATGCCTTTCTTGGCACAATTTCCAAAATCTGCCTCTGATCTGTACAGTTCGTACAGCCTCGGGATGCATGCAAATCTAGAACCACCTCGATCTGTGTGAAAAACCACCTCGGTTTTCATGCAAAACCACCTTGGTTTGCATGCAAATCCACCTCGGGTTGCGTGCAAAACCACCTCGATCACTGTGCAAAACTAGCTCGGGCTACGTGTCAGTCTTTGCCTGCATCAAAACTCCCCCTCGGGATCCGTGACAATGGCTCATTTAAATAAGGAAAACAATGGTTTAAGGAGGCGCGAGCCATGGGCCATGCACCCTCCAAAATCCCCCAAATCTCGGCAATTTTTAAGATTATTTCGCCACCCCTTGCCATGTCTCATGGCGGTGGCATGTTGGTAGATATGGTGGTTAGGGGGGGAAGAAGTTCGGGGTCAAACCTGCGGGCTTCCCCTCCCACCGCATATGTGATATGGTATATTTTGATATATGATATGGCATATAGTTTATGGTTGAACTTTGGCGTGTTATAACATATGGTTTTGGTGCATTTGTATGGTTGGCGCGTTTATCACATATGGTTGGATTTTGGTTATATTATATGGTTATATTATATGGACTTTGGATATATGGCATGGTTTAATAACATTTAAATACC
>ML778123.1:352500-364576 GCA_009831015.1 Picea engelmannii | reverse complement strand
GACCTTTGTTTGTTTTGTAATCACTCTTATATGAAACAATGCATTCCTCTTTCTATCCTTAGAATTGTCATCATCTTTAGAAGTAGAAGCACATGAAGAACCAATGTTAGAATCATTATCAACAATATATTTACCTTTCACACCTACGATTTTTATCTTTGTTTCATCCTTGGAATCTGATCCAAGGTCCTCAACGATAATCGTGGCTGTTTTCTTCCCCTTCCGATCCTTAAACCACTTTGGTTTCAATTCTGGATGTAGCTTCCAACACTTTGCCTCTCCATGCCCTTGCTTTTGACAATGCGAGCATCTAGGTCTCTCATCACCCTTCTTCATTGTAGCTGCATGTTTACTTTTCCACTTTTCATTGCCTTCTTTTGCCTGGACGGATTCAACTGAAGAAACATCATGAACACTCTTCCCTTTTGATTCAATGTGAGTTGCTTGAACACATACCTAATCAAGGTTAGTTGGATTAAACATCAATATCATATGACATAAATAATTATGCAATCCTCCTATATATTTGAGAAGATTTTCCTGAGTGTAGAGAGGTATACCAAGTACCAAGGCTCTTTTTCGAAATTCTTGTGTGTATTCTTGGACATGTTGTCCCTTACCTTGCCTCAAATTATGCCAATCCATCATAGCTTGCTGCATATACCCTAATGGATAAAATTGCTTTTTAAGTGCTGGAATGAACTCATACTAAGAGGAAACGATTTTGCCTTTTGTGGCAAGATCCTCTTGAGATCTTCTGTCCCACCAAATGAGAGAAGTCCCTCCAAGTCGGAGAGAAGCCAACTGAATTTTAGCATCATCTTTAGTAAAATTTTGAATCCTATAATAAACTTCAATTTGACGGATCCAATTGTCCAGTTTTTCAGCATTAAGCTCTCCATTATACATAGGTAATTCAAACTTATTATCAAGATTTAAATGAGGCATATTAAGATCAAATTTCGTTTTTTGTTTTTCAAATGGAGAAGGAATAGAACCATCAAGAAAAGATGGAGAAGTTGGTGGGGTTTTAGGAGGTTCTTCACCACATCCTTCTTTTTTACTTTCTGTATGAGATGGTCCACCTTGTTCACCTTTCTTTCGATCTTGATAGAGATTCTCTACCATCGTTTGCATTCTCATGAAAGCTTTCAGAAATTCCCCTTCAGAAGGGATAGAAGAAGTTGCTTCTTCTCCTTTTGGTGAAGACATCCTTCCTCTTCTTGAACCAATCTCTGGATCAAACTCTTCAAGTTCTCCTTCACCACGTTGAAGCTTGGACTTTGTGTTAGCGTTGGAAGTCACTCCTGGATTGCTTGCAGAAGCAGAGCCCAATGCCCATCAGTTTAATGTCACGATTTGTTTATAAAGGGATGATCAAATGGAGAATAAGACTCAAGGAGACATCGCTTTAACTCAGGGACTGTCTCTCGTACGTAAAGAGCGAAGGAGGTATGGAATCCCAACTTCAGCCAGCGGGTTGGTTAAAAGGTGAGCAGGTGGAAGAATTGGTAGGAAGGGTGAACAAACAACTTTGGGAAACTGGCTTACAGGAGTTTGTAGAAGAAAAACTCTGAATGCAAGATCCTCTTGGTTCGGGGTCTCAAGAAACTGAAAGGAGACTTGACTGGATCCTCCAATTCCAAGTCACTCAGCGCTGGGAAAATCACAAGAACTGTTTAGAGACGACGCAACTATTATAGTGATCCATTACAACATCATCCTATAATAGCTACAGCTCGACTGGATCCTCCAATTCCGAGCTGCTCTAACACAGTGTAACAAAGATGTAAAAGAAACTGGCATTCATAAGGCAAGAAGTCTCAAAAGTCTATACATAACCAGAGTATCAGTGCTTCATTAAAGCTTTACCACCGGGAGCTCTGCTCAACCATTGATCCTTTACAAAATACCAAGACTGACTCTATATACTAAAAAAAAAACGCCTAACAGAGGTGTTCCCAGTCGCCCAAGGCTTGGTGTCCCTTCAGTCAAACTCATACTAATATTCTTTGTCGGACACCGCCTTAACTGCGCATGGCTCCCGCAGGGAGAGTAGCTGAATCAGTAAATGCCGAGTTAGTGTGCACAGACCTCCTCTGGCTAGTCGAGGACTCGACATGGATTTTCTGAAAGACTGGGTACACAGGACCCTCTCAAGTGGAATGCTTACCAGACCCTCCACACCTTGCAATTAATGATTGAGGTGAGGCCTCAACCACCCTCTCGTTTCTTCATTCATTTCTAGCAGGTATCGGGATCCAGACCACGTCAAACTGGAGTCTGAAGAGAAAAGTGCCCCCCTTCATATATTTAGCTCAATGCTTCGGGGCCCGAGTAGCTGAATGAAAAATATAAGCGCCCCTTCTTGATGACCAGGCGCCAAAACCATGGGCTTGGCTCTGGGTGCTATCGAGAATTCAGGGTTCGGGGTTTCAAAATGCAAGAAATGAGGGGCACCAGCTTCCCGAAATCCCGATAGCCGATGTGCCGATGCCACTTGGCGATGTCTCCCTACAATAATTGACCTTCTGAAACCTGTCCCCCACTACGGTCCTTAACTCCATCGGGAAATCGCGTATTGGGATATTGCGATTCCCGTTGTCATGTGCAAGGGACTTTCAGTTCCCCGATCCCCGACTCTGCGGGATCTCTCGCCACGTGTCTCTGCTGACGGAAAACTCTGATCCAGTCGGGAAATCATGTATCGTGATTCCTTCATGTAAGAGTTTCCTGCCTCCAGAAACTCCGATCCTCCGATGAACTGAACCCCGACTCTCCTTCTGATGTCTGACGTGTGTCCTACCAAGATCAACGGCTAGGTTCCCCATCGGTATTTCGAGACTCGAAAGGTCTCGGTTCTCTTACCCTTTGAAACCCCGATACCACAATCTTTACTAACATTAGGATCCATGGGGGATAGAGTCGTCCCCATGATGCTCTAAGAACTTATTTGCAGTTCCAGTGCCTTTTTGTTGGGCTATGGAGTCACTTACTAAGCCGAAACAAAAATTAAAAACAAAGAACAGAAAAGGCAATATTTACAAAACATAGGAGCCACTGGAGGCTCAGACAAAATATTTTTTAAGAAAGTGCCCATTTATTGGGCTGCTGAAAACTTCTTCGCCTTCCAAACCTCGCAACCTGTACGTGTTATTTGAGAAAATCTCGGAGATTCTGAAAGGCCCAATCCACAGGGCTTCAAATTTGCTGTGTTTATCCTTATCTTATTTAGGAGCATCCCATTTCAGTACCAGGTCTCCTATCTGGAACCGCTCCTTCTTGGCCTTCTTATCGAAGACTTGCTTGATCTTTTGCTGATGGTTCTGAATCCTGTTCACTGTCTGCTCCGTAGCCTGCTGGACCTCTACTAGTTGATGAATCCTTCTGATCATGTCATTGGGCTCTTCCTGATAATCCTGGAAGAATTTCTCTACGGGAATGGCCAACTGAGAAGGGAAGACGACTTCGGCTCCGTAGACTAACTGGAAAGGGGAGAGACCTATAGATCTCTTTGTAGTCACCCGATCAACCCATAGGGCGAATTTCAACTTTGAATTCCAAGCTCTTTTGTTGTCTTCCAACAACCTTTTGATGATCCTTATCAGGCTTTTGTTGTAGGATTCCGCTAGACCATTGCCCTGTGGATAATATGGGGTGGAGTGAATCAATTTGATCCCGAACTGTTCACAGAACTTGGCTAGCGGTTCAGACCCGAAAGCGACTGAATTACTAGTGACAATCTTATTTGGGCAGCCGAACCTTGCGATGAGGTCCTCCAAGAATCCAATGATTACCTTGTGGGAAGCACTCCTGGTGGGGATAGCTTCAATCCACTTGGTAAAGAAATCTATAGCAGTCAGGATCCGCCTGTGCTGCCCATTGGAGGCAGGGTGAATTTCTCCAATGAAATCTAGGCCCCACTGCTAGAAAGACCCTGAAACCACCATCGGATTTAACGACAGAGACCTGAGCTACTGCTTTCCTGCAAATTTTTGACATTGATGTAGTGCAGACATCAGTGAACACGGTAGGCTAGTAGTACCCAGCCCTGAGGATTTTGTGGGCTGTGGCTCTATAGAAATGGTGCCCTCCACAGAGGCCACTGTGAAATTCAGCCATGACCGTCTCGGCCTCTGGTGGATTCATGCATTTTAAAATCACCCCCAGGGGGTTTTTCCAATATAACACTTGATCGATCAGGCAATATCTGACTATTTTGAGCTTGAGAGCTCTCGCTTTGCTTCTTTGCAGGCCATCTGGAGGTCGCAACTCCTGTAGAAAGTATATTACATCATTATACCAAGGACATCGAGCCAATGGGGGCTCCCTTTGATGGTCTGCGTCAGGCAGTCGATCTTGCTGAATACCTGAGCATTCATTGATGAAACTTATCCCCAAATATTGGCAGTTTTCTTCAGCCAACAACTTGGCTAAACCTTGACATTTGATCAATTTGGTGGGTCTTATTTCTATGTCGAATTCCAGAATTTTGGCTATCCATTTACTCCTTCTCCTGTCTATGTCAGGCTGAATAAGAATGTCTTTAACAACAGCTGAGGGGACATAGGCGATGATCTTTGACTATAGGATGTAGGTTCTAAAAGCTTTGAGAGCTTTTACTAGAGCATAAGCCTGCTTCTCCATAGTGTCATACCTGACTTCGGCATCCCTCAATGCTCGGCTGAAATAAGAAATAGGCTGCTCTAGCCCACTGTCATTTGTCTGTAATAGAACAAAAGCCACTGTGTCAGGTGAGGCAAAGGAGAAAATAAGGAAATCCTTTGAGTAGTCAGGACTGATAAGCACATGAGCTTCAGTCAGGGCCTTCTTGATTTGTTCAAAGGAATGCTGCGATTGAGGGGTCCACCTTACTTCATTATCTTTCTTTAACATGGCTGTTATAAGCTTTACCTCCTCAGCAAAGTTAGGCACAAACCTCCTCAGAAAATTAATTTTACCGAGGAAAGATTGGACCTCCTTGGACCTCGGGATTGATAAGGCTTGTATCGCCTCAAATCTGCTGGGGTCAATCCTGACTCCTTCTACTGATACTATGTGGCCCAGTAACTTTCCCTCCTGCATGGAGAACAAAGATTTCTTGGGGTTTAATGAAATGCCAAACTTTCTGCATTTCAGGAAAACTTTCCTGAGATGACGACAGTGTTCTTTATCAGATTTTGAAAACACTGTGATGTCATCCAGATAAATGACCATGAATTTATCCTTTTCCTCGATGAAAGATATATCCATGGCGCGCTGGAATGTCACCCCTGCAGTCATTAATCCAAACGACATCTTGGCATACATGAATGTTCCCCATGGAGTGGTAAATGCCGTTTTTTCTCTGTCCTCAGGCAGAACATAGACTTGATTGTAGCCAGAGAAACCATCAATCAGAGACATCCTAGAAGCTCCTGCTACCCTCTGCAGTATATGATCCATCTTTGGTAAAGGGTAGTTATCTTTTCATGAGCTCCTGTTCAGGTTTCTGAAGTCTACACAGAGTTGGATCTCTCCATTCTTCTTCCTTACTGGCACCAAGTTGGCCACCCAGTCTAAATATCTCAGTGGTACAATGATCTGAGCTTGAAGTAGCTTCTTCACTTCCCTCTCCATGATAGGCAGCAACATAGGATTGATCTTTCTCAGCTTTTGCCTAAACGGCTTTGCCTCTTCTTTTAATGGGATTTTATGCTCGATGACAGAAATTTCATATGTTTTAAGGTCTTCGTACGTCCAAGAGAAAACATCTACAAATTCCCTCAAAATTCCAATGTATTCAGACCTCTGCTCCTTTGTCAAACTTCTTGACAATTTGACATACTTGGGCTCACCCTCAGTCCCAATATTGCACTGAATAGTACTAGCGTCCTCCTCTGAGACTTCTCCTTTTAACGATACATCATTTCCATCAAAAAGTCTTTCCAAAGGAACCAATCCTCTGGGAATATGATTGCTGGGCAGCTCTACAATGTCACGCTCTGCAATTTTATTCAGAAAATTACCCCCATCGAGCTCTTCCTTTGAGACTTCGTCTTGGTCAATGTGCATTTCTGAAAATTCCTCAACAGTTTCCAAGAACCTCTTGACCTCGAGATCATCCTCGAATACCTTCCAATGTTTGACGTTGTCAGGTATGGATGGCCTGTATTTTACCTCTACATCATATCTGAATTTGGGTAGCAAGGGTACTTTGAAAATGCTAGCCGACGTAGCCAAGGAATATTCCAAGGTGTTCTCCTCTCTTGGGATGAATGAAATGTTAAATGCTGAGAAGAAACTGTCAACTAGGTCCCACACCTCATTTCTGTAGCTTCTGAGTCGAGGATGCTTAGCCTGATAAGTGTTTCTGATTTGCTGGACCACCAACTCTACATCACCGAACACTGCTACTTCCTGAATTCCCATTTCCCTCGCAGCTCTTAATCCCAAAACAAGAGCCTCATACTCTGCCTCATTGTTGGTAGCTTCAAATTCTAATTTGTATGACAGAGATATGGTTTCCTGAGCAGGTGACACAAAAACCACCCCAGCTCCAGTGCCTTCCCTGGAAGAGGCTCCATCAAATAAAATTTTCCAGACGGGGGTGATGGAGGGAGGAAGTTTAGGGGAAATGGTGGATTTCCTTCTGAGTTTGAGAGGAGGCTCGGGGGCATGGGTGAGTTGTAGTAAACTGGAGCCTAAATCAATGTCCAAGGCAAAGATGGGATGGTTGGTTGGGTTGGATTCATCACTGATTATGTAGGCCAGTTGGGCTTCCCTGTATAGTCTTCTATGCTCCCCTCTGAACACTGGGATGGTAGCATACGTGAGGTCCATCTGCAAGGTTCCCCCCAGTCTTTTTATCCAAGATATTGATAACAACATACCAAACTTGGGGGGAACATCGGCCACTACAATATCCATGACCACACTTTTCATGGGCAGCTGAAACAAGGTCATGACCAGGTCTTTGATAACTCCTAGACACTGAACCTTTCTGGAGTCAAAGGAATAGAGGTCATGATAGGCTCAGGTGACTTCTAGTCCTAACTCTTCCATGACAGTTTTGGGCATGAGGTTGTGAGAAGCCCCTAAATCCATCAAACAGTTGTGCAACACTTTATCATGTATGTTCAGGGATGTGTAGAAGGGAGGGGTTGAATCATCTCTATCTTCTATCATGGGACCTAGGACAACTGTTGGCTTTTCATCTTGGAGATTTATGGAGTCTGTGGGAAGGCATGAGGCTTCAGACTGTAAAAGCTGAGAGAAGCATTTTTTAAATTCTTCATGTTTAATTAGCTCGGTGAGGGGCACAGGGATTCTGATCTTTTGAATTTCATGCTCAAAATTAAAAGAAGATGTAAGCCTCAAAATATATCTTATTTCAGGAACATGATTATGGACAGTGGGAGAGAGGGGTTGAGCCTTCTTACCTCTGTGACTTTCGGTCACTGCGTTAGCAGGATTTTCTTTTCTAGTGGGCTGCTCAGGAATATCAGGTGTTGATGTCTTTTTGTCGGACCTCAGGTTATACCTGCCTCAGCCACCGCTAACCTTGTCTCCCTTGCTCAATTAATTTAGCTGACTATCCATGAGAGACTCCTCATAAGCTGTTTGAGTGAGATGAGGAAAAGGAGGAGTGTCTTCTAAGCAGTGGATTTCAGGGTCAAGCTCATCTGTTTCTCTTTCCTCCTCATCGGACACCAAGTTGTTCTGAAAAGGGGCCTGAATTCTCTGGTCTTCTCTGTCTTTGTCTCTTTGTTCCCTTAGGAAGGCCCATGGCACATGGTTATCAGATCTCCTGAAACCTCTACCATCGACATTCTGGGGATTTATGTACATGGGCCTCCCTTCTAACTCCCACCTTTCCATCCTAGCAGAAAGTGAATTGAGTACCCTAGCTGTCTCATTTGCCTGAAGGGGCAGGGGAGAGGAACTGGATGAGGCAGCTTCAGGCCTCTGCCTGGATATGTTCCTACCAGCAACATGCCTGAGTTTGTCAACAACCAATATATTAGACTCTACTTCCACGGATGCATCCTGCATCTGAGCCAGAGTAGTGGCTCTTCTTTCCCTCAACAAGAGGCAGAAATCGGGATCAAAGGTGCTAGCATAAGTAATCTTTGCAGAGGCTTCATAGGGTTTTTTCTGAGCAGGGATTTTGTTGTACATTTTATTAAATCTCTTGGAGAAATCGAAGATGGACTCTCCTTCCTTTCTCTTCAAAGACCCAAACTCTGTCATGTAATACATGAAGTCTTTCTTGTATCCCCACTGTCTTAAAAAGGCATTATCTAAAGCTTCGATCCCATCAATAGATCCAGGAGGTAGGGCCTTAAACCATTTTCTAGCCTCTCCTTGGAGACTATGGACAAAAATCCTCATCCATACGTCTGCGTGCATGATGTTATTATCATATGTGAAACTTTAAAAGGCTTCTAGGTTCTCTTCTGCAGTTATGTCCCCCTCACCTCTAAACCTGGGCAGTTGTTTGAGGTAACCATCTGCTGGGAGGGCGTTGAGAGGTTGCGGTAGCACAAGGGGAGCATACCTAGCGGCTATAATGGCCTCCATTCGAGTCAGAGGGGGATTAGCAACAACCATAGGAATATTAGGTGGAGGAGATCTTGGAGGAGAAGGAGTTCGCGAAGGGACTGTTGAGAATGAGCCTCTAATTGGAGTGGGGAACAAGAGGGGATTTAAGGAGAAGGCTATCGAGCTCAAGTCAGCGGGTGCTCCTCTTTGCACAGGAGTGGTTAAGCTAGGCATAGGGAAATATCCTGTGGTTCTGGGTTTACGCCAGGGTACAACTTCAGGGGAGAGGGGAGTGACAAAGTCTTGTCCCTTTGGTCCCAGACCAAGAGAGGAAAACTCAACAGGAACACTCCCAAAATTTAGGAAACGGGAAACTGCAGAGACATGCTTGTCAAATAACCGAGGAGGAGAAAAAGGAGCTCCAACACAAGGATATGGTGGATTACCTGGTTCGGTGATGGACGCTTCTTCAACGACCTTTCCCTTTCTGAGCACCGCCTCTGGATCTGTTTCAGGCGTAGCTAGAGGCAGCTGTGGATGAGACCGCGTATGCCTGCCTCTGAAAGCCACAATTAACAGAGCAGGTTCTCCCCAGCGGAGTCGTCACAATGGAGTCGCTAGGTGAAAATTAGCAATCTTGAAAGGCTCCGATAATCCGATGCACCTTTGGATTTAGAGGCTCAATGTCGTTCTACCTAGGAAAAATCTTCAATTTCGTCCCCGGCAACGGCGCCAGAAATGTTAGCGCTGGAAGTCACTCCTGGATTGCTTGCAGAAGCAGAGCCCAACGCCCATCAATTTAATGTCATGATTTGTTTATAAAGGGATGATCAAATGGAGAATAAGACTCGAGGAGACATCGCTCTAACTCAGGGACTGTCTCTGGTACGTAAAGAGCGAAGGAGGTATGGAATCCCAACTTCAACTAGTGGGTTGGTTAAAAGGTGAGCAGGTGGAATACTTGGTAGGAAGGGTGAACAAACAACTTTGGGCAACCGGCTTACAACAGTTTGCAGAAGAAAAACTCTGAATGCAAGATCCTCTTGGTTTAGGGTCTCAAGAAACTGAAAGGAGGCTTGACTGGATCCTCCAATTCCAAGTCACTCAGCACTGGGAAAATCACAAGAACTGTTTAGAGATGGCGCAACTATTACAGTGATCCATTACAACATCATCCTATAATAGCTACAGCTCGACTGGATCCTCCAATTCCAAGTTTCTCTAACACAGTGTAACAAAGATGTAAAAGAAACTGGCATTCATAAGGCAAGAAGTCTCAAAAGTCTATACATAACCAGAGTATCAGTGCTTCATTAAAGCTTTACCACCGGGAGCTCTGCTCAACCATCGATCCTTTACAAAATACCAAGACTGACTCTATATAATAAAAAAAAAACGCCTAACAGAGGCGTGCCCAGTCACCCAAGGCTTGGTGTCCCTTCAGTCAAACTCATACTGATATTCTTTGTCGGACACCGCCTTAACTGCGCATGGCTCCTGCAGGGAGAGTAGCTGAATCAGTAAATGCCGAGTTAGCATGCACATACCTCCTCTAGTTAATCGAGGACTCGGCATGGCTTTTCTGAAAGACTGGGTACACAGGACCCTCTCAAGCGGAATGCTTACCAGACCCTCCACACCTTTCAATTAATGATTGAGGTGAGGCCTCAACCACCCTCTCGTTTCTTCATTCATTTCTGGTAGGTATCGGGATCCAGACCACGTCGAATTGGAGTCTGAAGAGAAAAGTGCCCCCCTTTGGAGATTTAGCTCAACACTTCGGGGTCCGAGTAGCTGAATGACAAATATAAGCGCCCCTTCTTGATGACTAGGCGCCAAAACCATGGGCCTGGCTCTGGGCGCTATCGGGAATTTGGGGTTCGGGGTTTCAAAATGCAAGAAATGAGGGGCGCCAGCTTCCCGAAATCCTGATAGCCGATGTGCCGATGCCACTTGGTGATGTCTCCCTACAAGAATTGACCTTCCGACACCTGTCCCCCACTACGGTCCTTAACTCCGTCGGGAAATCGCGTATCGGGATATCATGATTCCTGTTGTCATGTGCATGGGACTTTCAGTTCCTCGATCCCCGACTATGCGGGATCTCTCGCCACATGTCTCTGCTAATGGACGACTTTGATCCAGTCGGGAAATCGCGTATCGCGATTCCTTCATGTAAGATTTTCCTGCCTCCAGAAACTCCGATCCTCCGATGAACTGATCCCCGACTCTCCTTCTAATGTCTGACGTGTGTCCTGCCAATATCAACGGCTAGGACCCCCATCGGTATTTCAAGACTTGAAAGGTCTCGGTTCTCTTACCATTTGAAACCCCGATACCACATTTGTTACTAACACCTTGTTAACATAAACTCAAAAATGCACTGGTTACCCTCGCTCTAATACCAACTTGATCTAAAATTCAAGATCTTTAACCATTATTTTCATGTGAATTTTTAAATGTTAACCACCTTTGTAATACAAAATTAAAGAACATCCATCAAGCACATGAGCACATAAACATGTAAGCAAACCATCTATGAACAAGAATTGGTAACGGAGTTCACCAGACCCCCTGGCTATGTCTCCAGGTGACTTTCCAAATGGGAAGGCCAATAGATTAAGTATTCAAATGCTTACAAAGTGAATTCTGAATTCTGTCTGTCATATACAGTAACAAACTTCAAGAACAACAGGAAGATGAAATTCTGAGACTTTTAAGTAAGAACATGAATACCTTTTTGTGTATTCGAAAGATTATGTGAGCACTTTTTTGTCTGGATGCCTGAATGCAAAACCTGAAGCTAGATCTATAATCCTTGTGAAAAACCGAGACTTTTGAGTATAAACTCGATATATTTTAGAACTGGACTTAGAATGCCCTTCTTGGCACAATTCCCAAAATCTTCCTCTGATCTGTACAGTCCGTACGACCTCGTGATGCATGCAAATCTAGAACCACCTCAATCTACGTGCAAAACCGCCTCAGTTTACATGCAAATCCACCTCAGGCTACGTGCAAAACCACCTTGATCCATGTGCAAAACCACCTCGATCACTGTGCAAAACCACCTCGATCTGCATGCCAGTCTCTGCCTGCATCAAAACTCCCCCTCGAGATCCATTCCCATGGCTCATTTAAATAAGGAAAACAATGGTTTAAGGAGGCATGAGCCATGGGCCACACGCCCTCCAAGATCCCCTATATCTCATCAATTTTTAAGATTATTTCGCCACCTCTTGCCACGTCTTATGGTGGTGGCGCGTTGGTAGATATGGTGGTTGGGGGGGGTGGAAGTCCTGGGGTCAAACCCGCGGGCTTCTCCTCACACCGCATATGTGATATGGTATATTTTGATATATGATATGGCATATAGTTTATGGTTGAAATTTGGCGTGTTATAACATATGGTTTTGGTGCATTTATATGGTTGGCGCATTTATCACATATGGTTGGATTTTGGTTATATTATATGGTTATATTATATGGACTTTGGATATATGGCATGGTTTAATAACATTTAAATACCAAGGGGGGGGGGGGGGGGGGGGGG
>ML778123.1:319918-331228 GCA_009831015.1 Picea engelmannii | reverse complement strand
TTACAGGTTTTATTCAAATCTGCAACTTGTAGATATTGTATATTTGTGAATAAGTTGTAATTCAATTAGTAATTAGATATTTAATTGTTAGAGTTAGTGTAATAGTAATTAGTAGATTGTATATAGAATAGTTAGAGTAGTTTTATATTTAGTTTTAGTTTAATTTAGTAGTTTGTTTTAATTAGATTAGTGTATTAGTTTGTTTTTTAGTTAGTTTAGTTAGTTTTAGTTTGTTTAGATAGATTAGTTAGTTTAGGTTAGTTTCCTCTTTGGTTTCTTAGGACCTTAGAGCGGCCAACGGAGCCGTTAAACCCGTCAGGGTGGTTCATTCCAAATGGCTTGGGTTATTTAGACAACCCCGGACCGGTTCCACTCTCTCAATTGACGAACAGGCAATTTCACCCATCAACAAATGGCGCTAGAAGGAGGGCCTACACTTAATTAATGGCACGAGGCGGTCGCAAGACTCCTCCCCCCCTAATCGCTCAAATATAGTGACTAGAAGCCATTCACAAGATAATATTCCCCCTCAAATAACAACTACTTCAACCGAAGATCCGCAGATCACAGTTGAGCCAACAACCCCTAATCCTACAGGTGGTTATACACAAGAGATTATCCGTTAATCTATTATTAAAACACATAGTGCCTTAGCCAGTTTGAGGCAACCAAACTGTCCGTGGGGTCAACCTTTAGACTTCTCTGATATCAAAGAACAATTAGGTGATATAAGCCTCACTGTGAATCCTATAGATCCAATCACAAATGCTGCTGCAGGAGGATCTGGGATACTTCCTTCACCACCTCCCTCATCTCCTTCCTCTTCTAGAGGAGATTCCTCTTCAGACGAAGGCAACTCACCTTCTCAGCCTTCCACACCCACTATCCCAATGGAAAATCAGAACAACCATGCTAGACCCTGGTTGGACCAGGATGCTGTAGTTGTACCTGGATCCCAACACCCTTTACCTAAGCACCTGGAGAAGTGGCTTCCTAAGTTTTATCCCGATTCAAAACAGATAACTGAATATCATATTAAAAAATTTATGTTAGCCATCAGACTCCGTAATGTTGAACATGAAGACGTTGTCTGCAGGTTGTTCCCTTATACTTTTGAGGGTAATGCATCCACTTGGTACTTTGCCCAACAACCCCATACCATAGTGTCTTGGGAAAATTTTGAGTCATGCTTTTTGGAAAAATTCGAAGATGGTAAACCTCCGGAAGTCCTGGTCATGGATATTTCGAGCTTAAAAATGAACCCAAAAGAAAAAGTCAAAGATTTTAATCAAAGATTCCTAACGCTTAAAAATCGAATCCCTGCAGATTCTATGCATGCTGAGAGTCTTGTAATAGCTTACTACACTAAAGCTCTACATCAAAGCATAGCTATTTGGGTCAAATGATCTAAAAAGGCCACGTTGTTAGAAGCCTTCGAAGAGGCTACTCAGATTGAAAAAGGCATAATTAGTCTTAAGGACTCTTCTAGCAACGAAACTGAGACTTCTTCCAAAAAGAAGATTGAAATTCTCCCCAGACCTACACAAAGTAAAACACAACCTGAAAACTTTGATTTGGAAAATTTAACTAAAGTTGTACAAAAATTGTCTAATCAAGTTATAGATTTAAAAAGGTCGTCTAAAGAAGCTTCCTCGAGTAAAGGACCCTACAAACCTCCTTTCCGAAATCCTTTTCCCGCCAATCGGCCTAATCCAAACCCTGAAGGCTTGAACCTAGAAAGTTTGCAATGCGCTCTTCAGACAATTCTAGAAGCCCAAGATAACTTGATGCCTCCTGAAATCCCTCAGGAGGAAGTCGAGCAGGAAACAAATCAAGAAGAAGAGTCTTCTCCAAACATCTTTGGACACTTCTCGGATAGCATCTTTCAAGCTAACTTCGAGACTGTTCACCCTTACAACACTAGGAGTAAGACAACAAATAAACCTCTTGCCTAGAACACTACAACTTCACCTCCAAATGCATCTAAATCAGCAAAAATTAAATAGAGTAATATCAGCCCTAAATTAGATTATGATGTTGTTGAAGATCTTAAAAAATTAAGGGCTAACATTTCTATTTATGAGTTGTTGAAGTTTCCATTTTTGTTACAGAAGATGTTGCAAAATATTTCAGAGAATGGAAAGAATGGTAATTCAAATGGTAACAAGGTTGTGCAAAGCAAAGTTCCGCAGAAGACTTCCACTAAAAACAATCTTGATCCTCAAGATAAAGGAAGCCTTCCTGTAACTCCTGTAAATAATAATGTAAATAATGTAAATAATGTAGATAAAGTAGCATTAGAGACTGCGACTAAGAAACCACAAGCTTCTACTCTAAGTACTCGCAAGAATGTACCTCCTTTTCTTTTAACTTTCGAAATCTTCAACAGAAATGTGCATAATTGTATGGTTGAGTCAGGAGCATCATCAAATGTGATGCCTTGGTCTGTCTGCCAAAAGATTAACGCTGAAGTGGAACCATCTTCTTTGAAAATCATACAACTTGATCGAACATATGTAAAAGTTATAGGCGAACTAAAAAATGTATTGATTAGATTATCGTCTAACCCAAAGGTTCATCAGGTTATTGATATAATTGTGGTGGATATTCCGGAAGTGTATGGTCTGTTTTTGAGCAGGGACTGGTCGGAGCAGCTACATGGTTACTTCGCGACGGACTGGTCTCACTTATGGCTCCTAGAAAATGGTAAGCCCAACAAGATCATGGTGAATCGTGAGCGTTACCTTAAGTTCATGGTCACAGATTTGAATGACCCAAATGAACCATACACACCTCCTGCTGATTCACCTGAAGTCCAAGGGATGGACACCTTCTTCGGAAATTTCATGGCTGAAGTTTCACCTATCAACAATCCACAACAACAGTCCAAGATCATAGCATACATGCAACCAACAGCTTCTATGCAACAGTCTCATGAGCCCGACGAAAATCAAATTTGGTCTCTATATTTCGATGGTTCCAAGTCTAAAGAAGGAGCTGGTGCAGGCTGCATCATTATCGATCCGGCAGGTAACAAGACGTTAATGTCTTGTAGACTAGAATTTGAATGTACGAATAATGTCGTAGAATATGAGGCTTTACTGCAAGGTCTCAGAAAATCTCTGGACATGAACATTCAAAATCTGGTTGTATTTGGTGACTCTGAAATAGTGGTTAGACAGGTAAGAGACTCTATACACTGTCTTTCCCCGCATCTCAAAAGTTACCAGTCCGAGGTATGGAGTTTAATGAACAAATTTTCTGCTTTTAATATAAATTCCATTCCTAGATTAAATAATGCTGAAGTAGATCTACTAGCTAATGTAGCCTCTAAAATTCTTCCTACATAAGGCTTATCCCCAAACACATTCTCCGTGGAGCTATTGTTTCGACCATCTTTTCCTGACAATATTACAAACTGGAGAGTATTTGACAATGATCAGCAGATCATTAACTTTCTGCACATGGAATAAACCTTTCAAGGCGTAGTGATAGATGAACGCACACACGACGACAATTTGCACGACTTTACGATAATACCTAATCCAAAATCTCCTAAAGCTCTATCAGACATGGTAAATTTCATACCCAAATCTGTTGTTAGATTAGAAAAGTTTTATGATTTTGAAGATAAATTTAAAAAGACGGTCAATTGTAAAACCAACAGTTCCTCATTGTCTTATGAAAAAGTCAATTTAGGAACTAGTGAAAATCCTCAGTGTATCAACTTAGGCTTGGGATGTTCTAGACAAGAAAAAGATGCTTTTGTTAAATTGTTTAAAGAATTTAAGGATGTCTTTGCATGGACTTACGATAATCTTAAAACATTTGATCCTAATATTATACAACATGTCATCCTGACGAAGCCCCAAATCTTACCCTTCCAACAGAAACTGAGGAAAATGCATCCTAAACTAGAACCGACCGTTCAAAAAGAATTGAATAAACTCCTAAGTGCTAAAATAAGTTTTCCTATTAGACACACTCAATGGGTTTCCAACCTTGTCCCAGTTTGGAAGAAAAACGGGGAAATTCGACTTTGTGTCGATTTCCGAAACCTCAACCAAGCGTCTAACAAAGACAATTATCCTGTCCCACCTATGGAACAGATCCTTCAACAAGTATCCGGTTCCGAGAGGCTATCCTTACTGGATGGATTCTCTGGATATAACCAAGTCTTGATGTCTCCGCCAGACCAACTAAAAACTACCTTCCGTACCTCGTGGGGCACTTATGCTTATCGCAAAATGCCCTTTGGATTGATTAATGTTGCTGCTACCTTTCAGAGAGCAATGGACATTGCTTTTCGAGGCTTAATCAATCAATCCGTAGTAGTTTACTTAGATGATGTGACCATGTATTCTAAGAATAAAGATGATCATCTAGCTTACTTACGAGGCGTTCTGCTACGATGTCGTAAATACGACATCTCCTTGAACCCCAAGAAGTCCATCTTTGCAGTAGAACATGGTAAATTACTAGGATTCATTGTGTCTAGTGATGAAATGATTATTGACCCGGAGAGGACTCAAGTCATTGCTAAACTTCCCCCACCTACCTCCAAAAAATCAATGCAGTCTTTCCTAGGCCAGATTAATTTCGTGAGAAGATTTGTCCCCAGTTTCTCCAAAATGGTCAGGCCTCTCCGGAACCTGATTAAGAAAGAAACCCAATATCACTGGGGACCCACAGAAAACCAAGATTTTAATTCCATAAAGAAGGACATAATAGACGCTTCGTCTCTCATGATCCCTGATTTCTTTCAAGATTTTACACTCTATACTTTTGCCTCTGATCGTTCCTATGTCACAGTCCTAACTCAGAAGAATTCCAAGAACAATGAAGTACCCATCGCCTTTATGAGCTCTTCTTTCAAAGGTGTTGAACTTAACTACCCAACGGTCGATCGGCAAGCCTACACTGTTTTCAAAGCAGTTAAGCATTTCCGGTCCTATCTTTTGAAGTCAAGGACGAAGGTCATTGTCCCTTTTCCTGCCGTGAGGAACTTGTTAGTGCAAAAGGAGTTAGGAGAGAAGAGAGTCAACTGGGTCACCTCCTTGCAGGAGTATGACTTAGAGATCACCCCAACACAGATCATGAGAGGCCAAGGATTGTGTAAGTTGGTTGTTGATTCAAAAATAGGACAGCGAGAAGATAGTGATACGTCAAACCTAGAACAACGTGAACAAAGTTTGATTTGTTGCGCACAAAACCTCGTAAGTCCTTGGTACAACGATATTAGATTTTGTCTTGAACATGGATCAGCACCCCGTCACCTTGACCCAGCCAAGAGAAGAGCATTGAGACTAAAGTCTTCCTCCTTTCATCTAGTTAACGGTATACTATTTCATCAGAATTTTGACGGCGTACTGATGCGTTGTCTTGAAAAAGACGAAGCAGAAAAAGTCTTGCTTGAATTGCATGCAGGAGAAGCTGGTGGTCACTTCGGCGGCGATACCACTGCTCATAAGGTTTTAAGATCTGGTTACTACTGGCCCACTCTTTTTAGGGACACCCATGCCTTGTGTCGTAAATGTATCATCCGTTAGAAAGCATCAGGGCGGTTGCAAAAACCAGCCTTCCCCTTGCAACCCGTTTTAGTCAATTCTCCTTTCCAGCAATGGGTCCTTGATATCATAGGTCCTATTAACCCTCCCTCCTCACAACAGCACAAGTATATTGTGACATCCACTGATTACTTTACTCGATGGTCCGAAGCCGCCACACTAAGAACTGTTAACACCAGTCAGGTTATCGCTTTCCTAAATTCAAATATTATCACTCGTTTTGGTATCCCCGATTGTCTAGTCTTTGATAACGCTTCATACTTTTCTTCTCTAGAGATGAGTGAGTTTGGTTTAGAGAAAGGAATAAATCTGAAGTATTCTTCTAGTTATTACCCCCAGGGCAACGACTTAGTAGAATCAACAAACAAGAACTTGATCAAAATTATCAAGAGAACCGTGGCTGAAAATCACAAGAAATGGCACAATGCACTGCTGAATGCACTATGGGATGATAGGGTAATCCCCAAAGCCGCTATAGGTAACTCCCCCTTTTTTCTCATTTATGGCAAAGAAGCCATTCTGCCACCTCACATTCTTCTTCCTTCGCTCCAATTGTCACAAAAAGTCCAAGAAGAAGATTGTCCCCCTTTAGAAAGCCGCATTAATGCTTGATGAATTTAGAAGAAGTAAGAACTCAAGCTAAGTGTAAGTTAGACCAACATCAACAATTAATTAAAAGCTGGTTTGATTCTAATTCTGCTTCTGATAGGAATTTTGAAGTAGGCGATCTCGTCTTGAAGTGGGATAAACCACACGAAGGTAAGGGTGAGCACACCAAGTTTCAAAACTTATGGCTTGGGCCATTTTTAATTGCTGAAAAGTTCGGTCCTAGTTCCTTTCGATTACAGAATCTTGAAGGGTAGCTTGACACCTATCCGGTGAATGGCCATGCCTTGAAAAAATACTTTGCTTGATAACTACCCTTGTATATTATGTAAATATTTCTTTTGTTTGCATTCTTTTCGTTTGCTTTCTATTTTGGTTTTGATTTGAATTAATCAGTTTTTTGTGTTTTTTTTGAAAGATATGCATACTTGTGCACTGATCCATTCAGATAGAGACCATAGAAAAATTTCTTCACTGAAATAACTTCTGAAATATTGTACGAGAATCAGTGATATATTTCTGAAACTGATATTTATGTTGGAATATTTTGTTGTTTGAAAGAAGTTTACTGATTTCAATCTCTGAGTAAAAGTTTGTCATGATCATCTATTATCTTTTTACGCTGTCCCTTTTCCGTAAAGGAATGACTCAAAAGATGTCTCCCTGTCGTAGGAAGTTGTTTTTATAAATAAAACATTTCTGGAGCCAAATAAAGGACAATGTTAAAAAATTCTGATGAGGTCTGAAAAATATGTTGAAATATCAGAATTTTCAGCGTCACCCTGCTCGGCTATATATCTACAAAAGAAAACAAAATAAAAATATTAATAAGATCTGTGGGAAGTGCTTGTAAACCCGTCGGGATACTGAACAGGTCCGCTGGTAGCGAGTAAATGCATGCATGGCGCCAAGACAACTTCGCCGGGGTACTGAACAGGCCTGCTGGCAGCAAAGCAATGTCGGGTACATGAAAATCTGTGTAAAAAATTATGAGAAACCTCTTTAATGTCCTTTATTCTGATCTAGAACTTCTTGACAGGATACAGATGTCAGAGTGGGTTAAATGGAAACCCTGTCGAGGCTATGGACGCCTGCTGGCAGTAGTGGCCATGCCAACAGTATTGAAGATTTTATCATTAATATCGTGACTTGCTGATCTTAAGACTGTTATTAGTTTTCATCTTTTAAAACAATGCTGGAAAAGATGGTAAATGATGATGTTTGTACGATTTTCTGGGTGTTGTTTTTGAGTTGAAATTTTCTTTGCTGTCCTAATCTGAATTTAATTCTTTTGACAGAGATAACTGCTTCTACCAGTGTGTCGCCATTGTTGGCAGCCAATTCAATTTTTTTTCTATTTTCCTATAAGCTGCCTACACCTATGTCTTCTGAACTTCAAATTGTCGTCACATTTTTCAAATAGATGATGTTTTCATTTCTTGTGACACTTATAAATTGGTCTCCATTTATTTTTCACGACTGTAAGCGTGAAAACTCCTCCATCGTTATTTGAACTGTCATGATCTTTGCATTGATATTTTGAATGGCACTTACCTTTGGATTATTATTATGTGGCTAAAAGGATTTTCGAACTATGCCCATTTGGACGTTCTTACTTTGATTGCGTAACTTGATTTTATTAAACTGGTAAAGCATTGAGCATATGGGTTTATACTTGATTCTATGAATTGCATAAAGGTCATGAATTATTTTTGTTTTTATATATAATGTGATCCTTATGTTAATTTTTTTTATAGCTCTTGGCTTGTCAATTTTATGAAATCGATTGTTACAATGTTTGAAAACTTTTGATTAACACATTTATGCAATGGCGTGTGGTTAACATTTGAGTTTGATTTTTACGTTGAATGACATTAGTTAATGGCACGTTGGCATAACATCCACCGTTTAATTCTTTGGTTGAACAAATGATATAGTTTTGAGCTATGTTATGATTGATTGAACATAGGATTAATTGGTGGTTGTACTTTGCCATTACTATTATGCATGGCGGTGAATAATCCCACCACCCTCACATGCACACATTAATGCTTCCCCTTTGATCATTCGTAGCTGTTAGCCCAAATGAATCTGCTCCTGTGTGTTGGTGAATGTGACCCAAACCCTTACCATGTGCTCGCACCATGGCTCCAGTCGTGAGGGATGAACCCAATGGTAGCCAAGCTCTGTTGATGTTCGATAGTGCCCGCAGTGACCTTGAGGACAGTGGGTGGTTTCCATTCATACAAAAATTTGATGGTTTTAACCTCTGCATTGCTAGGCAATTCACCATGACCTTTGATGGTTGTCGAGCCAAGGTCGACGATGTTCAATTGCAAATTGACGAGAAGTTTATCAGTCTTGTTACGGGTTTGCCTGCCACTGGAAAATTATGGTCCAAGAATTGCAAAGTAGAAGAGGTCCCTTGGACTCTGCTCTTCCCGTCGCGTAAGGTTAGCTCCTGTGATAAAGGTTTGCCCGTGACCATGCTAAAATAGCGTTGGCAGGAGTTATTGATGATTATCAAACAGTTTATCACTTGCGAAGGTCGGTACGTTTTTGTTTTCTTACACCACCTTCGTTTTCTTATGGTTTTTATGGGTTATCAACTCAATATGCCCTATTATTTGCATAGAAGCCTGTTCAAAATGTCAAAAAAGTACAAAAGGAACCAAGCTGATAGCAACCTCTTTCACTATGGGCTGGTTAAAATGATTGTTGTCTACCATTTGGGGTTACATGGAGACTGTTGGAACGAGTTCCTTGCTCACAATGATTTTGAGGATTCGAATTCACCATAGGTTGACAAACCCGTGGTGAGCGAAGACAAGACTGTACCCCCGGTACCCTACAACATTCTGTTACCTAAACCCTTACCTGACTCACCTATCAACCTACACCACTCTGTGACCAAAGATGTCGAGACTGTTAAGCCTGTGGGCAAGAAGCCTAAATCCAAACCTATTGAAAACGCCAAAGGCAAAAAGAATGCCTGTTTAATTTCTCGGATGGTGAGGAACAAGCCAAAACCTCCTGTCAACCCTGACCCTATTGTGTTGAGTGAAGACTCTGACTTGGATGTGGAGCGTTTCCTGGCAAGTGAATATCCCTATTCGGAAGGTTTGTGTGCTAAACCCTCGTATGACTTTGTGTCGAACCTACCCCCTTGCTTACAAAATGACCCTAACTACCCAGGAATTAAGCTGCCTTATGAAGCCCCTGGTCTTTCATCCAAACCCTCTCCTGCTTTGTCAAAACCTATAGTGCCACCCTGTGATCAATGTAGCTCGTGGTTAGAGAGATACTATCTTGATGTGCCAATACTACAGTCCAGAATTCGTTCTTTGGAGGACCAAGTTGCACGACTTACCAGTCAAAAGGCTAAATTGCAAGCCACTGATAAGAAATAGAGGACGACAAGCTCTATCTTGTTTAAAAATGTGGAGTCAGCTACAACGGTCGTGAATTCTAAGTTGGCATAGTTTGAGCAACCTCACTGGTATGTTCTATCACTTGTTTATATAACGAATTCGAATTCTTTGAATAGCTCTGATTACATCTTGGATTTGATCTGTCACATTATATGCATTATGTACATAGTTTTGTTTTGATTAATGGAATTTCGTTTTCCCAGTTTAGCTTCGATTGGATTTTATTCGATTCGATTGATCGTGGTATGGATTTGATTGGTTTGATTTAGCTTAAATTGGATACTCTGCTGTCAATTGAAGTCGTTTGTATCTATCCTAAACACAAGCTATTTCTCATATTTCAATTTTGAACACAATCAAGTTTCGTTTCGAATTGGTTATAATGTATACGATATGATTGGCAATAATGGTTAACGGTTACAGTTTTATGTTCCATATGATTTTCGACCAATTCGAATACAAGTCAATATGTTTCTATTAATATGCACCCAAATCGTGAATAGATACGATTCATAACAGTTATACCCATCTGGTTGATTCGCATTGGTTTACTCTACCATGTTATCAGTTCGATTCATATTGCAATGAATATGCTGTTTAAATTTGATTTGAGGAACGAAAGTAACTATATCCAGGTTCACGATTTGTTTCTATAATTAAACTCAGTCGTGATTTTATTATTTGCCCAGCTGATAATTATAACCTCTGTTGATTCTATTAAGATTGTGATCATGATTTATCGATCCTGTCTGTTGACTGTGCAAGGATCAATCACGAAATTCATTGGGTTGATGCTGTTAAGTATGATTTCATTTGAACATAATCGAAACAGTCTTTCTATCTTTACATTTGATTGAACGATATGAATATGTTGTTATATCATTATAGCTATGACAAGTGGAAATTGGTTGTGTTGGATTAGATCATATCACATACGATATCATTCATTATTGATTTCATTTGGATATGAAACAGTCTCGTTACTGTTTGACCCGTTTTTATGGTAAAAGAAAAACAGAGTATTCTTACCCCTGTTTCGATTGGATCACTTTTGATTTTGTTTAATTTGATGATAAAATCATTTGAATCATTAGTGATTCATTTTTAATGTTTATTGAAAGAAAATTGGATTTGATTCTTTTTAAAAGATTTGATTTGATTTCGATTCTGGTCCTGTATGTTATTTTAGACTAGCTACAAAATCAGATGATTCTGTAGCTAAGTCTGTAGGATTATATTTTTATTGTTTTGTTAATAAAATATCTTTCTAACTTGATATTTTTGGTCTATTGCAGATAAATTTGAAATTGCAGTGGATTTGATGAGCAGTTAGAAGATATTTGAAATATTCTGATGTCATTTTATTTTCCTAGTTTAGTTGATTTTGGGAATATCTCCCAGATTATGTAAAACAGTTTGATATTATCCACAGGGAGGTTTTACCCTATGGAGAGACTTATAAATACCTTATTATTTTTGTAATAATGGAGATCCTCATTCGTGGGAGAACAAGGATATGGAATTTTAATACAGATTGAGTCAGAATTTGGTGTTTTGTTACAGCTTTAGCTTCTCATTATATGAATATTTTGTTTCATGTTGTGTATATCAATTTGTATCTGGTTAATGACTACTTTAGCTATCTTAATCATGTGCAAATGATATAATTTAATCACTGTAATCCATATCTGATTTCTTCCAAGCAT
>ML778123.1:271418-296939 GCA_009831015.1 Picea engelmannii | reverse complement strand
TTCAACATAACATAGATACATACTTCCTTTAAATCCATTTTAACATATACATTATTCTATTTTTTTGTAATTTAATGATTAAATACTTTTTAATATAGATATTAAGTTTGAAAAAATCTCATAACCACTGTCCATTTAATTAACTCTCATCATACAACAAAATATAAAAAAAATATGTTACAAACCGTAAATCCACAAAAATTGCAATAACAACATTAAACTCAACACCACAAATATTGAACTCTATGTATCTTCTTCTTCCATAAAACTTACATATATGCTCCACATTGAACTACCTTTCTCTTCTCTTCCACAAATGAAAGTTAAGATTTACACTAAAATAGTGATTTCTTACAATGTTTCATTCATTCCAAAAATGTCTAGCTATTACCTTAAAACTATTAAATGCCGCTCTTTACAGCAAACAATCTTTAAAATTATGTACAATAAGAATTTAGTATTTACCATAAAACTGATTTAAATATTTTTCACAATCTAAGGTATATATATATATATATATATATATATAAATTTTCAATTAAATCATACAGAGTGGTTTTGTTTAATTTTAAATTTTTGTTTTTTTATATATTCAATAACATAATTTTATAGAAAATCATAATTTTTTATTATTTAAATTGTAATTTTAAATATATAAACCCTTATATAAATTACACAGAATTAATCATTCAAATCTACAAATACCACTCATTTCCTCTTCCAAAAACCACTGTCCACTCTACATTTAGCAACACCGTCTACACTCTCCTATCATGTCATATGATAGGAAACACAGAACAGAAATCCACATAAATATAGCAAATATCCAGAATACAGTTTGCAGCGTTGCTTTTTATTATATATATATATATATATATATATATATATATATATATATATATATAAAAGCTTTGCAGATAAACATATATATGATTGAGTCAACAGAAATGCTGAGCTTCCATAGACTATGGACGGCCATCTTATTTACAAATAGAACAAAATAAAAATACCGGCTTTACCAGCTAATTCGGTCTACTCCTGTACAAATTTTACCTCTCAAAACTGATCATGAAAGAAACACCAGACAACTGCTGATTTTGCTCTGTTCTGCTGATGTGGAGGTTTTCCTTCAATCATTGACAAAGCTTCTCAAAAGCTCCCCCAACCCACAGCAGTTTGGGACAGATACAAGAATTAACCTTCCTCTAACGAAATCAAATGCACCTGGCAGCTCTGGTATTTCCTTGCAAAAACCAATATTCCCTGTACAAAGTTTCGTCAACTGCCCCCATCCTTGCATGCTCTTGAACTTCTTACACCAAGAAGCGTCAATCACCTCCAAAGATCTCAACAATTTCGAGCCTTGACAGCTCCTCTACTTTCGATGTTTTGCCAAGATTATTTCCTGGTCATTGAGGTAAACTATGCAATATACAGATTTATCAATTTTGGGATAAGCAGACTTTAAAGATTCATTTTAAACGGAAGACAAAAGTTGAAATGATTGAAGCACTTACATAGAAAAATCGCTTGAATAAATCAACAATCAAGGATCTTGGTCGTGTGGTGATTCCTGCACAATGTTTCTTCCCAGATCTCTTATGTGATCATGCATTTTTATATTATTTTTCTTATGCACTTCCACCTAACGTTTGTTCTCTCAATTTCTGAGCCCTACCATACCCCCATATATTTACTTCTGTATCCCTGTCTTGTCCTATATCAAATCTGCAAATCCTGGTACTAAATGTGACTTAACTTTATAAAACACTGGAATTATGGGAGCCCTTGACTTCACTATGAGGTCGAACTCATCCAAACACCAGTAGATTGCGCATAGTTTGCATAGCAGCCTCATCCAAACACGACGGAGAGAGAGTGTTTGGATAGCAACCTCTATCGGAAAGGTAGATTGTTGTGTTGTCAACTCAATAAAGGGTGTTGTGTTGTCAACTCAATTATGTATTCAAGAAAAGGTAATGAATTAGTGGGCACACATTGTCAATAATTTATTTTGAAAACATCAAAAGATGGAGGGAAGCCATTCAAGTGACCACTGAAATCTGAAATAGGGTTATATTTATTCTCTTTGTTTGTTAGTTTGTTATTTTTATATGTTTATAATTGTGAATTGAGATGTAATAGGAAGGTATTATTTTTATTTTTGTCTCTTTTATGTTTTTTTTTTCCTTTTGTGTATCATTTTGCTTCTATTAAGAGTCAATTTTACGTCTTATTATGCATCTTTTGTATGAATATTTGTCTCTAAGGATTTGTTTTACTGTTTTTTTTAGTTCTTTTAGCATCATTTCAGCATCTTATTTGCATTCTATTTGCATTCCACATGTTTAGTTAACATTCTAATTGCATCCCATTAACATTCTTAGGGCTCTACTTAGCGTCACATTACTCTCCTAGTTGTTGCACGAGGTTATCAAGTTGATGTTTTGATCATTTCATCTCATTAGCGTTCTTTAG
The DNA here is from genome assembly GCA_009831015.1 of Picea engelmannii. NCBI lineage: Eukaryota > Viridiplantae > Streptophyta > Pinopsida > Pinales > Pinaceae > Picea > Picea engelmannii. Next base: position 294,461 of record ML778123.1, on the reverse strand, counting down.
ATTCTTGTTGGCATCCTATTATTTGTGTCATTTTAGCATCTTAACAATATTATTAGCACCCTATTTGTGTCCCATTAGTGTCCTCGAGCTTATTAGCACCCTATTTATGTCCCATTAGTGTCCTCGAGCTTATTAGCACCCTATTTGTGTGCCCATTAGCATCCTTTGATTTTTAGTTAGCATTGTACTAGCATCTTTGTTGCATCCTTAAGGTCTTGTTAGCGTCCTAGTTATATCTATTTAGTGTCCTTTGAGTTCTAATTAGCAACCTAAATATGTCCTTTTAGTGTCTCAAGGGTTTGATTAATGTCCTAGTTGCATCCCATTAGCATCACTAGGGCTCTCTTTATCATTATATTAAGATCCCAAGAACTCCCTACAACGTCCCTTAATCATCTCCTTAGCATCCTGATGCCTCCTTGTATATTCTATTTAGAGTCCAAAGGGTCACTTTAACATATTGTGGGCATCCTAATAGCATCATTGTGGAATCCAAATCGCATCCTCTTTGCAGCCTCCTTTTTTTTCATTTTTTTGATCTGTTTATTCAATGATTTAAGGAATTATAATCTCATCAAGAGTTTCACTGAGTTTGTGTCCATGTTGTTTCATTTTCACTTTACTTTATGCAATTTTCTTTTTTGGTTTGAATTTCCATTATGTGACATTAATAAATACATTATCACGCACAATACACAATACAAAGGAAAAATCATCTATAAATTTTCAATAATGTATATATACAACGATAATTTATCTCTAAGTAACAAGTGGTCTACTACCACCCTAGGGAAATATGAATATCAAATACAAGAGTTAAATCACATTATCCATCATTGGAGGATTTGTCATCGTCATCGTCGTCCTCTAGAGTCCATACTTGTTTGTTGTGTACCTATACACAACACATTTTTCTAAGTACCTTTTTTATTTGTAATCTCATTAATGTCATATTAGCACAATCTCAAAGACAAGGGTTTGCAAGTGTTAACCAACAAGAGATTGTTGCAATCTAGTATCAACCTGACTAATTATGTGAATAGATCTAGGGAGTAATCCCTTGAAAGGGAAAGTCTCAACTGAGGCACAATATAGGAGAAATCAATTCAGAGAATGACATGTTTGTTAACCCATATATATCCTTAGTGAAACATAGCATACATTAGAATTGTTCATAGAAAGTAAAGGGGAACAATCCATAACCATCTCAATCATCCATATGAAACGTAGAAATTGTAGTAGACCCTAATATCTTATTATACTTCAAATTTTAATACATGGTCGATCATGCAACAATTTTGTCTCAAAAAAGTAGATAAATAGATACAAAATACAACATATTTCTCTATATCCATATATATTTTTTTATCCTCTACTATTACATTGGAAAAACTAGGATGAAGCCTTACATTTAGACTAGCTTGCACAACTTAGATGGACACAACCCTTAAGCCAACCTTGGATCTACTTGTGACTATCTACAAAACTGGGGCCACAAACATATGGACTGGTGTGAATGCCAAGAACACAAAATGAAATCATGGGCCCCAACAAACCCTAAACAAACTTATTGACTCATCTCGAGTCAATTTTGACTAGAGATGCTAGGTTGCACCTGGTCATTGTTTTTCTTGACTTGCGTTGTTGAAATTCCCTCAAGTAGGGGTCCTATTTTAGGGAAAAGGACTAGCATTTCTACCTTGAATTCCTCAAATTTGATGAATGTATCTTTCCAAGAATATATCAAGGTTGTGGAAGTATCTTAGATTCCCTCCACCTCCGCTTACTCTAGTCGCTTTGGTATTGGATTTGTAATGCAGTGTCCATAGTTTACTAGAGCCCCAAAAGGTTCTATTGGATCTTTGTGGTGTGAGGTTGAAGTTACTAGATTTCTTCCTAGGCATACCTATTCTACTTTTATAGCTAGGTTGCTTCCTAATCCATCACCTCAAATTGGGCACTCAATTGTTCCATCTCTTCCTCATTTGTAATGGAATTGTTTTTTATCCTAGATCTATGTATCATATTTCTATAGTGCATATATTGGTTTCTCTCAAGCATACATGATCCCAATCTAGTTGTTGATGGCTAAAAAAATAGGGACTATTTTGTAGCTACCTCCAACCTTTGTTTTTATACTTTTACCTGCTCATTGATTTTGGACACTTGCACCCACAATACTTGAATATATTATTCCTATTGTTCTTGTAGGTGTAATTGTTCATTGTGGTCATGACATTCGAGCATGGCAATCTAGATTTGTTTTGTGTCCATGACTAGTGGCATGCCCAACACCTTGTCCATCATGTCTACACCATGGCCCCTCACCATTGGGCACATCTATGCAAACCAATCCTTGGGGGGGTGGTTTGTCACAACATCTCCCCCCAAGGTTCCTTTATAATGTCCCTCTTTGTTGTCACTCCCACCACTTCTTCTTACAACAACTGTACCAAAACTCAAATATTTGAGGTCTCCATCTCGAATTGACGAAGGTGACTAATATTTACACCTAGTTGCATGAAATTCTAGGGGAGCCTGTTGGAGGGTATCTACTAATTTATTTTATGTTCTAAGTCTTGCAAGTGTGTGGAGTCTATAAAAATATATCTAACCTTAGAGATAAAAATAACTTGTGATTGGATTTGACATCTCGTTGGTCTGTTTTTTCTTTAGCTTTTCTCACCCATTCTTAAACTTCCTCTGAGGTATGGCACAACATCCATATTTTCTTGGCAAGTGAGAAACATAGTCTCATCGAATTATTTTTGGCATGCCAAGGATCTAATAATGTATATTATTGATCCAGGTGGACATCGGTGGCCACCCACCTTTTCCAACTAGCTCAAAATAGTTTTCTGGCAATTTTGGTAATTTACTGTTTCTAGCAGTTTTTAGCTTTCGGGGCCATTTTGAGGGTCTAAATGAAGGTTTTTCAGGATCAGTCTTCTCAATGATAGCCGAAGGCTCTTAATGATCCCCTAAAATGAATCTAATCGACGATACCTTTCCAACGACCTATCGTGCTCCCCAAACGGAGATCGTATGAAAAAGTTACAACACCGGGAAGTTGATGTACTAACTTACCCAAATGGGGCCGACATGACTTTTGGTGCTTCATCTCCTAGGGTTAGGTATTTTGGATGTCTAGGGTTTTTGAAATTATGGTTTATTGTAAAAAGGGCCTTCAAATCCTCATTTTAATCATCTTCTTGTGAACGAGTGTAGCTGTCACATCTCTTCTCAGAGATAAGATGCCACCATTCCATCCAACTTGTTTTCCGTTGCATTTTATAGTTTCAGCTTATTTCCTTATTTAATAGAAAACCAGTTTTATTGTATCTCTGTTATTCTGTGTTAAACATCTTTTAATAATCTGTATTCATTTCGTTTTTCTCATAAAATCCATATCAGTGGTATCAGAGCGATCTGCTCCTTGTCATCTTAATGCATGTCCCCAATGAGGTCAGGGTACAAAGAATTGGGTCTCGAGCTTGTTTCTCTTGAGGACAAAATCTCTCGCATGCCCAAGTGACCTCTCATGGCAGGAGAAAATAATGATGATGGGACATGCGATCGTTTCAAAATGTTGCTTGAGGAAGCCCTCATGCAACAAAGGAATGAGATGATGGATAGTTTCACGCAAATCCTTCAGCGGCTACCAACAGGCGACACATATTCCTTGAGCGGAGGCACCGCCCCCTTCAAGGTACAAATAAACTTCGATATTCCTATATTTGAAGGTCAGATAGACGCATATGTTGTAGACAAGTGGTTGAATCTACTAGAAGGGTATTTTTTTGTCCATAACTTTTCGAATAGAGAAAAGATTACTTTTGCACTCCTTAAAGCCATTCCCCATGTCAAAGATTGGTGGGAAACTTTCTGTGAGCAAAAGGAAATAGAGGAACCCTCATTATTTATAGTCACGACCACCTGGGAATCCTTCAGGGATGCTATTAAGGAACAATACTACCATGTCGGAAGTTATGATGACTTGTATACCAAATGGACCACACTGTGGCAAGAAAGAGACCAAGTAGTGCCAGAGTTCACAAATATCTTCCATACCTTGCGCACCAAGCTGGGTATCAAAGATTCAGAGTGACATCTGGTGCTCTGCATAGATACATACAGACTGAAATTGAATTTTTGGACATCTCGTCCTTAGCCACGACCTACTGATATGACGTTAAAATTGAGCAAAAGATCAAACAAAAGATGTGGCAATTTGGGCTTGGGAACCCCTCACAACAAAAGCTAGGAAAGGGTGGCCCCAACCCACATAACAAAGGAAGGATACAATTTGGATAGTATCAAGATAACCAGTCCAAGATGCAAGAAAAGAAGGACACCAGAAAGACAAATAAAGATACCGGGAAGTGGTGCGAATTCCATAAGAGCCCTTGGCATAACACTGTTGATTGATGCTCAAAGAAGTTGTTGGTGGCCGAAGTGAAAGTATCTGAATTAGATGTAGGTTCTGAATCTGAGTCAAAACCAGAAAGGGGAAGATAGATCATTGATGTGGAACCCAGTTCCATCATTGCTACCATGAATCTCCATCCTGGTGAACCAGATGAGCCAGAAGAAGGTGAGCACCTCTTCCATTCACATATGTTTTTGAAAGGCAGCCCGCTGCACTTCATCATTGATATCGGTAGCCAAAATAATCTCATCTCAACAGAGGTTGTCAAGCGGTTGGCCTTGCCGACAACACCAAACCCACAACCCTACACCATTGGATGGCTCCGCCAAGGAAGGGATCTCCGCATCAACCAATACTGTCAACTGTCGTACGACATCAAGCCCTTCAAAGATGAGGTATTGTGTGATGTTTCTCCTCTCGAGTTTTGTAATGTTCTTTTGGGCCAACGTTATTTATGAAAACATCATGTTGTATATGAGTCTAGGCCTCGTATTTTTATTATTACTTTGAACAAGAAATTGTATAGGATACCTGAGGCAATCTCTCCTAGTGTTATTTCCTTGATCTCTGCCAAGCAATGCAGGACAATCATCTCTCAGACTGAGAAATTTGTCTTCTTCGTGATTCACTCTCAGAGTGAGAGAAATATCGCAGCCACATCCAAGGCCTCCGCGGTCGATCTCTCCACACAACAAAAGCAAGTGGATAAGGTCGTGGAAGAATACTTAGATATCTTCTCTTCTCCTATTGGGGTACATCTGCATTGCCAGGTCAAGCATCCCATCAATCTAACCCCAGGCGTACCGCTACCCAATGGGTCAGTCTATCGTCGCTCTCTGTTAGAAAACGAGGAGATTACAAGGCAGATCCAAGAACTACTCTCGAAGGGGCACATCTGTCCCAGCTCATCGCCTTGTGGGAGCCCAATCATGCTGGTGCAGAAGAAATACAGGACCTGGCGACTATGCATTGATTATCGAGTCGTGAATAAAATCACAGTCCGAAACCAGTACCTGATTCCCCGAATCGACAACCTTCTTGATCAACTCATGGGGGAAAAATAATTTAGTAAGATTGATCTGAAGTCTGGCTACCACCAGGTCCCAATAGAACAGATAGATGTATGGAAGATCATCTTCAAGTCAAAAGAAGGTCTTTTTGAATGGTTGGTCATGCCCTTTGGTTTGACAAATGCTCCAACAACATTTATGAGGATGATGGACGATATCATATGACCTTTCACCAATATTTTTGTAGTGGTGTATCTGGATGACATCCTCATCTACAACAAGACTTGGTTGAAACACTTGAAACATATTCAGCAGGTTCTGCACACCCTGCGACATCACAAACTATATGCAAAATTGGAAAATATCTCCTTCGCCATGGAATGGGTCCATTAATTAGGCTACATCGTTGATTAGCATGGTGTGCATGTGGATCCAACCAAGATCCAGGTCATCTGTGACTGTCCAACCCCAACCACACTCACTGAACTTTAGAGCTTCTTGGGCCTCGCCAATTTCAATCGTAGGTTCGTGTTGGGATTCTCTCATATCGCATGCGTGCTTAGCCAAGTAACCAGGCATGGCATTAAGGAAAAATTTGTGTGGGGCCTGTCCCAACAACAAGCCTTCGATTTCTTGAAGAATCGTTTGTGCTCATCCCCAGTACTTTCATTACCGGACCTGCAACATCCCTTTGAGATCGAGACAGATGCTTCAGACTATGTTGTGGGCATCGTTCTCACTCAACATGGCCACCTCGTGGCATATCATAGTGAGACATTATCAGATGTTGTCCATAAGTACCCTACTTAGGAAAAATAAATGTACTCCATTATGCAAGCCTACCTCCAGTGTAGACATTACATTCTTGGGAAGAGGAAAGTAATCCACACTGATCACAAGCCACTACAGTTCATGCAAACCCAAGGCAAATTGCAGAATGATCGCCGTCAGAAGTGTTCCACATACTTACAATAATTCCACCTCAACATCAAGTATAAAACAAGAAGTACCAACCGAGTTGTTGATTGCCTCGTCTGACCTCCAGTCGCAACACTCACCATGGTGCTAGACTCTTGCGGCCATGAGACCTATGAATGGCCCCACCTCTACGAGGCAGACCCTAACTTCTCCACCACCTACCAAATGTTGGGCGCCAACTTAGTGGTCGCTAATTTCCATCTTCAGGATGGGTTGTTGTGCCATTTGGGCCATCTCTACGTTCCATCAAGTGAGCAAGCGAAGTTGATTTTGGAATCTCACTACAGTTGGGTGGTAAGACAATTTGGCATTGAAAAGACAGTGGAAGTGTTGTAGAAACATTTCTATTGGCCGAAACTTTGACAGGATGTTAGAAAGTATATCAAGTCCTGCACCACCTGCGCTATTGCCAAACCAACCACAAAGAAATAGGCCTGTACACCCCTCTGCCTACTCCTGATAGGTCATGGGAATCCATCTCAATGGACTACATTTTGGGCTTCCCATCCACCAAGAGGGGAAATGACTGTTTTTTGTGGTTGTTGATCGCTTTTTCAAGATGGTGATTCTAGCCGCATGCAAGAAGAACATCACATTAGAAGCCACTTCCAATATCTTCTTTGAACTAGTATGGGTACATTTTGGGATCCCGCAAACCATTATATCAAACCATGACAGTCAATTCCTTAGCACATTCTGGTCAAGCATCTGGTCACTGCTGGATACCAAGCTCACCAAATCCACTACCTTCTACCCCAAGAAAGATGGCCAAACTGAGGTTGTCAATCGGATGATCGTACATATCCTACGCATGTACAATTCAAAACACCACCGCACATGGGATAAGAATATTCCCTATGTTCAACATAGCTGCAACCGAGCCCTGCATGGCTCAACTAGCCACAACCCCTTTTAGGTGGGGTTGGGATTCCAACCATTGGGCCCCATGGATGTTTCACTACCCCTGGAGACCACCTCGTCCGACTCGTCCCCTGCTCCACCAGAAGCTAACAAATCCACCCAATTCATTGAGAGGATCCAACACATCCGCCAATAAGTTCATGATATTCTATAGAAGTCTAATTCCAAGTACAAGAAACACCATGATCAACATCGGGTGCCACATAATTTTCAAGTGGGCGACAAAGTTTGGTTGCACTTGCAGAAAGAATGCCTTACAGGGCCCCATCGAAAGATTTTCCCACTCCGTTATGGGCCATACACCATCACCAAGGTTGTGGGTGACAATGCTTTTGAGCTCAACATTCCCCTGTTCCTTGGCCTGCACCTAGTCTTCAATGTGTCTCTCCTTCATCCATATTTCCCACCATTATTGGACACTGTAATATTCTAGATATAAAAAATATGCATAACATAAATAAATAGCTAGAAATCGCATATGAACATCAATATAACCATAACAACACCACAATAATACCAAAATGATACCAAAACAACACCACAATAATACCAAAATGATACTAGAATAACACCAGAAAGAGCACTTTGATTACTGAGAGCAATATTCACTTGCCTCTTCGAGGGGGAAACCTCCAATAGAGTAGAGCTCTATTACAATAATATCCAAGACAAAAGTTCTCATACCCTCGACTCCTATTTATACTAAATATGTGTATCAAAAGAACCATCTAGAGTAAGATCCTTCTAGAAGCAGAAGCTTTTATTAGGTCTTCTTACATTGGACTTATTCTTCCTTATTTCTAGGCCTTATTAATATTGACTTTTATTACATTGAAATATATTATTCTACCTAAGTGAGGGGTTAGGTCCCTAACATCTCATCCCCCTTAAAAACATCCTTGTCCTCGAGGATTGAGATGTGGAAATTGTTGCAGAATGGTATTTGGTTCCCAAGTGGCATCTGCTGGAGTTGTATCTTTCCATTAGACTAACACTTCCTTGATGGTTTGCTGACGCAAACGATGCTCACACTGGTCCAAAACTGCTTGTGGTTGTAGCCAAATGGAGCCTTCTTCATCCAACTCGGGAAGGTTGGTTTGAGTTTGGCACTTAGCTCCAATCACCCTTTTTATGCAGGAAACATGAAAAACAGGATGAAGCTTAGAATGATTAGGCAAAGCTAACTGATAGGCCACCTGTCCCACACACTTGATAATGGTATAAGGAAAATAAAATTTGGGCGCCAGTTTTTGACAATGGTCAGCCTTGAGGGAATTTTTCTTGTAAGGTTGCAGTCGAAGAAACACCTAATCCACTTCTGGAAATTGAAGTTCATAGCGACCTTGATCTGCTTGTTTCTTCATGTGATTCTAGCTCATGACCAAATTCTCTTTGAGTGTATGGAGAATAGCCTCTTGAACTGTAAGCGTTTGGTCAATGCCTGGGCCTTTGAGACACCTGGAAAATATGAGATAATTGAAGGTGGATTTTTTCCATATACCACTTGAAAATGAGTCATGTGGGTAGTTGTATGGTATGAAGTGTTGTACCACCATTCAGATAGTGGTAACCATTGAGCCCACTTATTTTTCTTTTTTGAGGAAAAACACCTCAAATATGTTTCCAAACACTTGTTGACAACTTTAGTTTGACCATCAGTCTGAGATGATAAGCTGTGTTGAGATGCAATTGGGTGCCTTGTAGCTTGAACAGTTCTTGCCAAAAATTGATGGTGAAAGTTGGGTCATGATCAGAAACAATAGAATGTGACATGCCATGAAGCTTGAAGACATGATCCATGAAAAGTTGAGCCATAGTGGATGTTGTAAATGGGTGTTGAAGAGAAAAACAATGAGCATAAATGGAAAGACGATCAACTACCACCATGATGATTGATTTTTTTCCTTATTTAGGTAAGCCTACAATAAAATCCATAGAGATATCTCACCAAATGGCAGGTGGAATTGGAAGCGGTTGTAGTGTGCCAGGAGATTTGATTGTTTCTCCCTTGTTGCATTGGCACACATTACATTCAACCACAAAATTATGAACGTCATGTTTCATACCATCCCATAAAAAAGAATGTTTGACCCTGTCATAGGTTTTGGTAAACCCGGAGTGCCCAACTATGGGTGTAGCATGAATCTCATAAAGTACCGTGTATTTAAGTTTTTCTTTTTTACTTAAATACAAATGGTCTTTGTATCGAAGCTCATCATGGAGCCAAGAGTACCCTGGTGAAACTGGAGAATTGAACTACAATTGTTGTATCAAATGTGAAATTTTGGGATCGTGTAGCCATTCCTGATGAACAACTTGGAGCTAATATGGTACAATGAAGGAGAGAGAAAAAAGGGACCCTTCATCTTCATATTTTTGGGAAAGTGCATCCACAACCACATTGTCTTTTCCTTTCTTGTAAATGATCTCATAATCATATCCAAAGAGCTTAGTCACCCATTTTTGTTGTTATGGGGAGGAAATGTGTTGTTCCAGAAAATACTTGAGGCTTTGATGATCTGTCTTAATTTGGAAGTGTTTCCCCAATAGATAAGGGCACCAAAGATCAACGACATGCAGAATAACCAACATTTCCTTTTCATAGATTGATTTGCCTAAATTTTGCTCAAACAATTGTTTGCTGGTAAAGGCCAAAGGTTGACCCTCTTACATAAGGACAATGCCAATTCCTTTCCTTAAAGCATCACATTCCAGGACAAAGGTCTTTGTGAAATCAGGAAGGGATAAGACTGGAGTCGTGCACCTGGACATCTTCAAGGTTTTAAAATCTTGAGCAGCTGCTGGAGTCCAAGTGAAAGAATTATTTTTAAGGAGTGCAGTGAGAGGTGCCGTAATATTTCCATAATTCTTAACAAACTTGCGATAATAACCTATTAAGCCCAGAAATCCATGCAAAATTTTGAGAGTCTTTGGGTGAGGTCAGTCTTGCATAGCTTCACTCATTTTAGGATCCACCCTGATGTTGGCCTTGCCAACAAGATGACCCAAGTACTCAACTTCTGAGGCGCCAAAAGCACATTTATATTGTTTCAGGAAAAGTTGGTGCTGAGCAAGTAGATGGAGAACTCAATCCACATGAGCAAGATGGTATGTCCAGGTTTTGATATAGATGAGGATATCATCAAAGAAAACTAAGACAAAATGTGAAGAAAAGGACAGAAGACATGATTCATGAGGCTTTGGAATTGGAGGGAGCATTACACAAGCCAAAGAGCATGACCAGAAACTCATAGTGGCCCTCATGAGTTCTAAAGGTAGTCTTAGGAATGTTTGCCTCTTTCATACAGATTTGGTGGTAGCTAGAATGAAGATCAAGTTTAGTAAAGAACTAGGTGCCAATCAATTCATCCAAGAGGTCATCAATGATAGGAATGGGAAAGTTGTATTTAATGGTGAGTTTATTGAGGGCGCGGAAGTAAGGACACATGCACCAAGAACCTTCTTTCTTAAGGACCATGACCACAGGAGAAGATTAGGGGCTCGTACTAGGGTGGATAACACCTGCATTGAGCAATTCTTGAACCATTTTCTCAATTTCATTTTTTGGGGAAAAGGGTTGACGATAGGGACGGATATTGAGAGGAACGATTCATGGGACAAGGGGAATGGAATAATCATGAACACCACGGGAAGGAGGGAGTCCCTAGGGAGTGGAAAAAATCACTTGATGTTTAGAGAGGATGGATTGGAGGTCCTGCAACACAGAGGGTGTTCCAGTTGCTTTTATGGCATGGAGTTGGGCAATAACGCCAGAATTACCTTTTTTTAACATCTTTTCCATGTGATGGGAACTAATTATCTCAGGGGAACCAACGATGATGCCTTGGAACTTATGTTGTTGGCCCTCCTGGTTGAATTGCATGGTTAATTCCTTAAAATCCATGAGAATGGGACCCAAAGTCCTTATCCATTCTGCACCCAACACAATGTCACAAATGCTCATGTCGATAGAAAACATATGAGATTTTAGGTGGTAGTCACCAATTTGGAGACACACATTTTCACAATGCCCTCCACATTCCTTGGACCCGCCATTGGCAATCATGACTTGGAAATTATTGATTATGATATAGCAATTAGTTTCTTGGGGAATGTTGTGATGAATAAAATTATGGGTGCTTCCACAATAAACAAGAATGATAACCTTCTTATGCTTGATGTAACCAATTAGATTGAGGGTTTGGGGAGCAGAGAAGCCAGTGAGAGAATTTAGGGAAATGTCTGGTTCTACTTTGGCAGGGTCCGAGGGAGGGGTTATGTCAATGGGTTCAGGGGACATAGACACAAGGGGAGCTTCAACATATTCTTCTGAAACATCCTTCGAGATGGCCATAAAAATATTTTGTTCCTTACACTTGTGTCCCGAAAAATATTTGTCATCACAATTATAACAAAGGCCTTTGAGTTGGCGTTTAGCCATTTTGGACCTGGTCAATTTTTGGATCTTTAGTGAAGTAGAATGAGGAGTAGGATTTACTGGTTTACTACGAGGAATAAAGGAGGATTTCTAGTTTTGAGAAGAGACAACTTGTTTTTCTTCCTTTGCTATTTTAGTAGCCTCCACCCAACTTTGAGGTTGAGCCATGAGGACATGGGCACGAATCTCATCCTTGAGATCATTGATAAAACATTCTCGGAAAAAAACATCAGACATGCCCTTTGTACAAAAATCTAGTCACTCAAAAGAAGTTATAAAGTATTCCACTATTCCAGATTGTTTCAACTTTGTCAAATGGCCTAAATTGTTGGTGTCATTGTCAAAGTGTTCATAAAGCTCTTCCACAAAGTGTGTCCAAGCAACATACCCTTGGCGGGAAATTTTTCTCCATTTCCACCATTGCCAACGTTCTTGATCTAGATGGAGAACACCATACCAGAGTTTAGATAACTCATTCGTAATGTCGTAAAAAGAGAAATAATGTTCCATTTGAGTTACCCAGCTAGTGGAATCCGAGCCATCAAATTTGGTCACATCCACACGTGAAAGGTGTAGGTCACCCTGAAAGTGACGGGGATGAAAATTATGGGAATGAGAGGAAGTTTTAGCTTCGGTATGCAAAGGTGGGTCAGATAAGGGAGGATCTGCAGGCATATGCAGCTTGGTGCAGATCATCGTAGCACTAAATTCAAGATGGGTAGTAATGTCATGTTTGAGGTCTTGTTTGAGTTCCTCGATTGAGGCGGTGATAGAGGAATGCATGTTTTTATTGATGTTGGAAATATTGACACTGAGTTGTCTCACTTCTTGTTGGGTCTTTGTGAAATTAGATTGAAAGGTATTGAAGCGAGCTTCCAACTCTTGGCTACGGGTATGGGCCATGATGATGAGGGAACCGCAAAGGGTCAGGTGGGGTCAAAACAATTGCTGAAAAATGATAGGTGTGGATGTGATAATGGAAAAGAGAGAAATCCAATGGAGTAGGTATTATTATTATTATTTTTTACACCGGCAGAGTTATACTCTGATCTAAATAATACTGCAGTGATGAAATTCCCAAATGCTTAATCAGGAAGAAATGTGTAGTAATTTGGCAACTTGAATGCATGAGACACAATTGCGCGGCAATAGATCTTGTTTGTTTTGTTTTTTATTTCTGTCCACAAAGGTTAGGTACTAAAGGGTTCTACAAACAATGGTTTTCCCTGTGTTATAGATCTACGATATACATGTGGGGTCCAATAGTAGTGCTCGTCCGAATATCTCAGGGAACCAACTAAGGAGGCTAGACCGTGCCCTTAGCCATACTACTTGACTACCCAGGTACTAGAGAGTATCTTCATGAGTGTTGTTCTCAGTGGCACTATAGCAGTCAACCGATCGATTGGTTTATCTATGGAGGGCTTCAGAAAATCTAGGTCGATCTGTATACATGTGATGTCTGATGCACTACCACTCAAAGGGGTACCAATAGGGGTTACAAGGGTGGCCAACATATGTGCCCCTAAGTACCACTTGTATTTCCAGCGTGTATGAATCCTATACCATAGGTTTATGCATGAAACAATGGATCTCTATAGTTTAAAGACGCCAGAATACATATCTACCCTAAAAAAAAATTAACCCACAATTTTTTGTCGAGGAAGGTGCTCTGATACCACTTGTAATATTCTAGATATAAAAAAGAATGCAGAATAGAAATAAATAGCTAGAAATGGCAGATGAACAACAATATAACCAAAACAACACCACAATAATACCAAAATGATACCAGAATAACACCAAAAAGAGCACTTTGATTACTGAGAGCAATGTTCACTTTCCTCTTAGAGGGGGAATCCTCCAACAGAGTAGAGCTCTATTACAATAATATCCACGACAAAAGTTCTCATACCCTCGACTCTTATTTATACTAAATATGTGTATCAAAAGAACCATCTAGAGGAAGATCCTTCTTGAAGCAGAAGATTCTATTAGGTCTTCTTACATTGGACTTATTCTTCCTTATTTCTAGGCCTTATTAATATTGGCCTTTATTACATCAGAATATATTATTCTACCTACGTGAGGGGTTAGGTCCCTTCGACCATATTTCCCACCATTATTGGACACCTCAGAGATAACAGAGAATTTGACACCAACAAAGATCAAACCTAACTGCATGCAACAGGAATCTAGTGACCATATTGTGGACACACATATCAAGGGCACTTGACAACAAAGGATCCATCTTTATCGAGTCGTCAAAGCAGGGCAACTCCTACACCAAGGAAAGTGGCTCACCCGGGGCCAAATTCAACAACAATTTCCTCATCTGATGGGGGGAATCAAAGAAATGGATACCATTTCTTCCTAAGGAGAAAGGATTGATCTAGATGGATATCGATGGTCACCCACCTTTTCCAACTAACTCAAAATAGTTTTCTGGCAATTTTGGTAATTTACTATTTTTAGCAGTTTTTAACTTCCGGGGCCATTTTAAGGGCATAAATGAAGGTTTTTCGTGACCAAGATTATAAATGATCGCCAAAGGCTTTGATTGAGCCCCCAAAATAAATCTCCTTGACAATACCTTTCCAACGAGCTATAGTGCACCCCAAATAGAGATCATACTCAAAAGTTACGACCTCGGGAAGTTGATGTACTAACTTACCCAAACGGGGCCCACATGACTTTTGGTGCTTCATCTCCTAGGGTTAGGTTTTTTGTATGTATAGGGTTTTTGAAATTCCATTTTATTGTAAAAAATTCCTTCAAAGCCTCATTGTAATCATCTTCTTGCAAATGAGCGCAACCATCAAATCTCTTCTCAGAGATAAGTCACCACCATTCCACCCAGCTTGTTTTCCGCTGCATTTTATAGTTTCAGCTTATTTCCTTATTGAATAGAAAACCCATTTTATTGTATCTCTGTTATTCTATGTTAAGAATATTTTAATAATCTATATTCATTTCATTCTGCTCCTAAAATTTGGATCAATGATAGTTGTGGCATCACTTTGATGCTCAACTAAGGTGTATTTTCCTTGTTGTTCCTATGTTGGTTCCTTGGGAAAAATAACTTTATTTTCATGGACTCATGGTGAGCCTAGACAAAAGATGATGGCAACAATTAGTTAGTAGGGTTAGTCTTAGGCTAGGGTTAGAATAGTTAGGGTTTGTTCAAAGTATTTGAAGTTGTTTTGATCAAACTACTCACATGCTATGCCTTATATCAGTGCGTTCCTAGGGTAAAAGGAGTCAAAAGGAGGACGCAAGTTGAAGGATCAAAATATAATAGTAGGACTAAGGACAAGAGGGTTAAACCTTGGGGTGTTGCTATGGCAAGGCCTCAGGGATGAAACCCTAGGGGAGAGAGCCTCACTTTGGTGTAGGGGAACTAGGCCTTAGTGTTCTCTCCTCCTTCCTTAGCTCAATGGAAAAAATTGCTAGCTCAAAAGATTGCACAAGACTAAGACAAGAAGGTTTGCAAGCAATGTGTTGCTAAGGCAAGGCTTCACTAAGCAAACCCTAGGGAAAATCGACTCACCAAAGTGTAGGGGAACTAGGCCTTGATGTGTTTTCTCCTTCTTAGCTTCAATAAGGAAAAATGACGAGCATAGGAGACGATATGTTTGAGTGTTTCTATGGCAAGGCTCAATCCTCTTCAACAAGGGCTAGAAAAAGTAGAGTGTTGCTAAGGCAAGGCTCTATCTCACTTCAACAAATAAAATGGCAAAAAAATATTGATAGGGACATGAGACAATGACCGTCAATGTGTGTTTGTCCCCTAGGGTTTAAATCAACAAATTATAACCATAAATGCAAGAGAAAAAATACTACAACCATTCAATTAATAATTTTTGCAGAAATTTACTTACATTCAATCAAGAAATCAAGTAGCAAACCCTAGTTGTAACACATTCCACCAGGAAAAATGCCAAAAATGCCAATAAAAGACTTCCTTAAACAAGTGTGCCTCATAGTTTCAGCCAAGAACTCCAAGTGTAGCGCAAATTTTAGACCTCACTAATGAGTGAGTGAAAGATGATGAAAAAATAAGGTAAAAACCCTCAATCTATGCAATACCATGACCTAATTTTACTTTTTAGGTCATGAAAAAGGACGACAAGGCCAAAATACTAAAATCATATTATTTTACATTAAATTCTTAAAATAAAACCCTAATCAATCAAAACAGAGACATCATCCCCTCTCTAGGGTGACATTAGCCCCTTCTAGGGAAAATGAAGCCTCTAGGAGAAAAACGTTAGCCCTCCTTAGGCTTCTCCAAGCTGCCACACATGCCAAACTTCCCTATCCATCTGCCAAAGCGTCCATGAAGCAAGGATGATGTCATGGACCTCATGGGTGACTTCCTAGGCCTTCCAAGGCCAATGTTCCACTGAAAAGGGCACAACCCCCCTAGGTCAAGCTCTATTAGGTTGCCTCTGCAAGGCGTCCTCCTTCTCTCCTATGAAAACCCCTTTGTCCTATTTGTGCCTCCTGCTGGGGTCTCAACATCCAATGGGTGGGATATTTAGCCCCATGGAGGTCTGAGTTGATCATCTCCCCATGTGTACCTGGTCAACATGGTACCTGTCCATCGGGCATGATCCTATACATCAACATCTACACCCTCCATGGGCTCATACGTCACAGGGATCATAGCAATGCCAATCACATCTCATCATCAATATTATTAAACATGTGCATAAAACCCCCATTATCCCATTTAAATGCTCAAAGAAATTATACAAGCCTGCAATACAAGTTTGGGGAAAGTGACAGGGCGTCCTATTGGGATAGTGTCCACTGGAAAAGGAGATTTCCCAGAAAAGACTTCATCTAAGCCATGTAAGTGGGTGTTGTGGATAAGGGATGTCCTAACAATGGGTGCAGTGGAAGAATGGGAGTGCAACGTTTTACCTATGGGTGCCTTTGTAGAGGGCGAGTTGCACCTGTCCTGGATGCAATTTTTTACAAGCCCAATCCATGCCTTTTATTCTTATTTCTTTTTCTTCAAGAAGCTAATTAGGGGACACTGCCCTAGTGTGGTGACCAGTGATGGCAACGTTACCCACAAGTACTTTCATAGAAATGAGAAGGTTGGCTCGTGATGAGATCCCCTTTCTCTTGGCCATGCAACTTCACTACCCTGACGTGGTAACCAACTGCTAGTAGTGTCATACTGCTAGATACCCATGTAACTAATAGGTTGGCTCATGATGAGTCCCCCTATCCTTTGACTAGGTCTTGTTTTATTATTTATATTGGGTCCCTCTTGTTTCTTGCTGAGAATCCTTTTACTGCTTTCTCAGGGATCCATAAGCAAAGCATCTTGAGGTTTTATTTTTAGGATTTTATCTTTTGCTAGCTTTCTTTTACCTTTTGGGCCCTTATCCCCTTCTTCCCACGAGGCAAGGTGAAATCCTCAAATGATAGGTCAACCCAGTGCCCGGGCAAGTGTAATGGGATAGATGAGTGGGAAGCAAGATGAAAAAGTGGTTCTATGATGAGTGTGGATGATGGATTTTCAAAAATTCCCCCAGTGGCAGACCAAAACCTATAGACACATGCTTACTAGGGCATCATGTCATTCCCCCCAGACATGGTCAAGTGATAAAGTATAAGATCCAAGCATTTGTTAGAAAAAAAGGGAATTGAGTGCATGTATTCAAAGATTTTGATGATTAGAGTGACACATACCATGATACCCAGACTCATTACCTCATGGACCAAGAACCATCTCTGACACAAGACCAAGCCAATGGTGATGGATGTTGTTGCTACTGGCAAGGTAGAGGCACTGAAAGGGAGAAAATATGGGCCCTACAGGGCCATGCTAAAGTCTATCTGGCTCTCAGTACTTCATGTCTAGGAACTGTGGGCCTCGAGACATGATCTCCTAGTTATCCCTAAAAGTGGGGGATAACATCTGTCTCCAACTCAGGGGCATGTGCTCACCGTAGAGTGCATGAGAACCTCAACATATCTGGCATAACCTGTTTACCTTCTTGATCTCAGTAGCAATTAGTAGTAACCAATTGGGGTGGTGATACCACCCCAACATACACACACACACACACACACACACACATATATATATAAGACTGAAATAAAACAATCATAAGTGTGAATGTAAAGCAAACTATTCTAATATGCAATGCAAATGGTATAGTACATGAATGAAAAAAATCCTACATACTTACCTATACTTACTTGTTGGTTGGGTGTTTGGTGTAGTCAAACGACCAGTGAAGCCAACCCAGAAACGTCCCATAATACCTGCCTTTGTGCTTCATCATAAACTAAAATAGTGATAAGTCATGCACAAAAATGACATGGGTTAGAACATATATCATATCATCGTAAATCACAAAGTCTAACTCATGAAGGTGGGTGGGAGCGATAAAATCATGCCACGTCAAACTTTGAGGAAAGTAATCAATCCACTTCAGGAAGGGGTCATGAAAAGTCCAAGGTTCAGAACACTGACTCAACAAGTCTGCAAATTGGCTGCCTAGGACATCCTCGCACTATGAAGGGACTGACAAGGATTTGGCAGATGACTGGAAAAATCTTAAGGGAAAGTTGAAACACTGAGATGATAGACTTAAAATTGTAGTATTAAACCAACCATTAGACTCTAGGGTTTTCCCCAGAGGAAACTCAACATCAAAAATTCATTCCCCAACTACACCTCTAGGGACACAACAAAGCAAAGTAATCAAAGGTGGCTAGGGAAAGTTGTCACATGGACCCTTCTTTAAGTAAATAAGGTCCTTACTCCTATCAAGACCTGAGCACAACAATGATTGATAATCATATTCATGGAAAGAGTCCAAGTTCTCAGAGGAGTACCCATCAAAATCCTCAAGGTAAGACTGAAAATCATCAGGAAAATAGGGTACTAGGTCATCCTTGGGTTTTTGAGAAGTATGGATAAAAATCTCATCTCCTTGTTGCCACTGGTCAAGAGTAATCTATTGTGGTAAAGGAAACACTTGGAAATGACCCTCAATGTCATATATGGGATCCATATTATAACCAACTGTATCCCACCTATGTATCCCAACATGTATGAACTCATCAATGTTATCAACTGTGTTACTATTTGTATCATAACATGCAGGATTTGAAAGATTTGAAAACTCATTTATCTCCTCCTTATCTCCCTCATCATGAAGTAGAAAATCATCGAAAACTTGAAGAGGAGGGTAACTTATTGTTTCTTCTTGTGCAGGAGCTTTGAGGGCTTGGGTGCCTTTAACATATGTCATTGTTTCATCCTCATGAATTGCCCCTTCATCTTCAATTGTACAACAAGGAACTTTGTTCAAGGCTTTCATTTCTCCTTCATTTTCTGAATCATGAAACAAGGTGTTATCGGAATCCTGAAAAGGAAAGAAACTAACCTCATCATCCTTTTATTGTGAAGGAGGAAATGGTGCAGGTTGATACTTCATCAATTTCCGTTGGTTCCATCTTGTCAACCATGTCTTCATTTTGCTGGTTAAAAACTTGTACCCTTATTTTTTGTGAATCAGTAGTAACTAGTTTTTTCAAATTGAGAGTGCCTGAGGTATCATCATTGATTTTAGTCCATAGAGAGGAAAAGTGTTTACCTTTGGACAATGAGAGATTTACCTTGATTCGTATGGCCATGTTGTGAGATTCAGTGAGTGTTTTTGGAACCCTTTTATTTAGGAGGAAACTCAAATGGCCTAGGAGTGCATTGGTGTAGAGGTACACAAGGTACTTTTCTTCAGGATAATGGATTTTTGGAATTTGGTATAGCAACATCTGAAACCTAACCCAGAAATCCCTGACAGTCTCATTCTTAGTTTGTCTTATGTATTCGAGCCTTTTAAGTAACAATTGGATATATTCTAATTTTGATGCCACAACTCATGAGAAATATTTCTTCTAATTGGTCCATAGATGTGATGCTAGCGACTGGAAGATTATCATACCATCTTCTAGCATTTCCATGCAAAGTGGCAGAGAAGAGTTTCATTACCAAGTCTTCTGCATCATAAATGATAGGATGGTGCCGAAAGAAATCCCAAAAGTTTCTCATGTGATAGTCAAGTATTTCTCCATCCATGCCAATGAATCTAGGGATCCATTTTCCATACCAGGGGGGCATTTGTCTAGGGTATCCAGGGATTTTACTCATGTCTAAAGGCTTGTATTTTCTTGGATCCCATTTTGAATTCATAGTTGGCTTCGCCATTAGTGGAGTCGCCAGATAAGTTTCTTGAAACTATCAAAAGATAAGGGAAAACACCCTAAGTGGAGTCGCCAGGTAATCTTGTAAGATAAAGACTCTAGAGGCAAGGCTTACCAAAAAGTGTAGTCTTGAGGAGAATTGACTCAATGTTCCTCGGAAATGGAGCCAAAATGTTATCGTGCAATTTGTAGTTAGGATAAAAGATAGATGTAAAGAGAAAAAATGGCATAACTGAACCAATCCCATCCAATGTCACCTCAATAGGAAGGTTCTTTTTGTTTAGGGAGGTAAGGCCCAAGGGAGACGTCCTTGGTGACCTAGGGTTTTGAGAAGGAAAAGGATTGAAGGATAAAAGAAAAATTCCCCCTCACAAGTCACCACCGATAAGATAGTCTGGATAACCATCCAATAAAGAGAGGTATAACCAAAAAAGTGAGATGTACCTGCCTGAGACAAAGAAACAATAGATATATATATATATATGCAATCTTACTCGCTTGGTTAGTACTTCATATATTCAAGGAGTATATGATTTATAAGAAATTGAACAATAAATATTGAGGAATTCAATGTTTAAATAATAACAACATTGTACAATATCACTTCTTCAATAAATGCTAAAGAAACATGGCATTCAATGTAACACTTAACATTTCATTTAGATAATGCCTTAAATAACCATTCAATTGCTCACAAGTAAAACGATGGTTACAAAATGATGTTAATAGAAAAACGATGACGACAACAATTAGTTAGTAGGGTTAGTCTTAGGCTAGGGTGAGAATAGTTAGGGTTTGTTCAAAGTATTTGAAGTTGTTTTGATCAAACTACTCACACACTATGCCTTAGATCAGTGCGTTCCTAGGGTAAATGGAGTCAAAAGGAGGACACAAGTTGAAGGATCAAAAGATAATAGTAGGACTAAGGACAAGAGGGTTAAACCTTGAGATGTTGCTATGGAAAGGCCTCGGGGATGAAACCCTAGGGGAGAGAGGCTCACTTTGGTGTAGGGGAACTAGGCCTCAGTGCTCTCTCCTCCTTCCTTAGCTCAATGGAAAAAATGGCTAGCTCAAAAGATTGCATATGACTAAGACAAGATGGTTTCAAAGAAATGTGTTGCTAAGGCAAGGCTTCACTAAGAAAACCCTAGGGAAAATCATCTCACCAAGGTGTAGGGGAAATAGGACTTGATGCGTTTTCTCCTTCTTAGCTTCAATAAGGTAAAATGACTAGCATAGGAGAAGATAGATTTGAATGTTGCTATGGCAAGGCTCAATCATCTTCAACAAGGGCTAGAAAGAGTAGAGTGTTTCTAAGGCAAGGCTCTATCTCACTTCAACAAATAAAATGGCAAAAAAATCTTGATAGGGACATGAGACAATGACCTTCAATGTGTGCTTGTCCCCTAGGTTTTAAATCAAAAAATTATAACCATAAATGCAACAGAAACAATACTACAACCATTCAATTAAGACGTTTTGTAGAAATTTACTTACATTCAATTAAGAAATCAAGTAGCAAACCCTAGTTGTAACACCTTCCACCAAGATAAATGCCAAAATTGCCAATAAAAGACTTCCTTCAACAAGTGCACCTCACAATTTTAGCCAAGAACTCCAAGTGTAGCGCAAATTTCAGACCTCACTAATGAGTGAGTGAAAGATGATGAAAAAATGAAGGTAAAAACCCTCAATTTATACAGTACCATGACCTAATTTTACGTTTTAGGTCATGAAAAAGGTCGACAAGGCCAAAATACTAAAATCATACTGTTTTACATTAAATGATTAAAATAAAAAACTAATCAAGCAAAAGAGAGACGTCATCCCCTCTCTAGGGTGACATTAGCCCCTTCTAGGGAAAATGCAGCCTCCAGGAGCAAAACATTATCCCTCCTTGGGCTTCTCCAAGATGCCACACGTGCCAAACTACCCTATCCATCTTCCAAAGCATCCATGAAGCAAGGATGATGTCATGGATATCATGGGTGACATCCTAGGCCTTCCAAGGCCAACGTTCCACTAAAAAGGGCACAACACCCCTAGGTTAAGATCTATCAGGGTGCCTCTGCAAGACGTCCTCCTTCTCTCCTATGCAAACCTCTCTGTCCTATCTCTACCCCCTGCTGGGGTATCATCATCCATCATGTGGGTTCTTCATCCCCATGGAGGTCCAAACTAATCATCTTCCCATGTGTACCTATCCAACATGGTACCTTCCCATTGGGCATGATCCTGTACATCAATAGCTACGCCCTTGATGGGCTCATAAGTCACAAAGATCATAGTAATGTCAATCACATATCATCATCAATATTATTAAACATGTGCATAAAACCCTCATTACCTCAGTTAAAATCTCAAAGACATTATAAAATCCTACAATGCAAGTTTGGGGAAATTGACAGGGTGTCCCATTGGGATAGTGTCCACTGGAAAAGGAGAGTTCCCAGAAAAGACTTCATATAAGCCATGTAAGTGGGTGTTGTGGATAAGGGATGTCCTAACAATGGGTGTCGTGGAAGCAGGGGAATGAAAATTTTTACCTGTGGGTGTTGTGGGGTATTCTACCCTACGGACTAACAAGCTAGGGTTTTGAGCTTATACGCAGATCATGACCCTTAAGATTTAACTTTTTACCTTCTACCCAAAATCTCAACCCCTTTTCTCATGCACACATGGGAATAATCGACTCACCTCTTTACCGATGATTGAAGTAGATCCTCCGTTGAGCCTTTGTTTCCTCGCTGCTGCTCCTTCCACAAAGCTTCCTGCAATCAAAGCGAGACTACACATGCATGCTACTGATCTACTAGAGGGTTAGAAATAAAACATAAATCAACTAACATAGATGAGATTCATGTACTTGGGATGGGAAAAACATCTTTGTCATTAGTCTAAAAAATGAATCACTTACAATGAGTTCTGAGACCGGCCACCGTTCCTCGATCCTGATCCTGGGCTCCTCCTCTTCTTTTGTCCTCCAACTGCTGCAGCATGAATTTCTCCTGAAGCTTGAGGCAAAGCTACAG
>ML778123.1:217850-247301 GCA_009831015.1 Picea engelmannii | reverse complement strand
TTGATGTGGGAAACGTACGACACAGAAAAGAGTGGACACAACTTCACGCATGGAATCAATCCAGCTATGCCCAAGTAGAAGGTTGTAATCGAGAGGAGCATCAAATACCTCCACCTCAATGTTGACCATTTTTCCTTCTAACAAAATAGGCAACAAAGGGAGGACACGGTAAGGCTTAAAACCAGAGCCATTGAAAGCTTTGAGCGTGTTGTGGGATTTGGTTAAGGGAGGAGAGCCGATGGATTTCCAACAAGTAATAGACATGACACACGTCGAGGCACCCTCATCAATAATGGTTCTACAAATGTTCTTGTCGGAGACAATAACTTGTATTTGGAATGCGAGTTGAGGGGATAACCTTGGAATGTGATCTTCCAAGTCAAAAATTATTAAATTTGTATTGATAGGGTTGATTCCACCAATAGCTTTCACCAGTGCCTTATGTGCCTTTCGTTGTGTAGGACAACTCTGAAGGACTTCAAGGGATGACATCGCGGACGGTGCTTGGGATAGATCTTAGACAATACTGTAGTTCTAGTCAGCACACACATGAGGATTGAAAGAAGATTTTCAGACAACACACTTTGGGGGAGGGAAAAGAACTCTATCTAGGCTCGGTCGTTTGAGATGAAGAGGACCATTGGTAGGTGGAGTCTTGATAGATGGTTGGACCAACGAAGGTGGTATTTCAACAACCTTCTATTTGGAGGAAGAACAATCTTTGGCTCAAGTGGTAAGTGTGATGTCATTCTTCTTTGAATCACCTGTACACATTAATACATAGGATGTAGTGGAGGGGGAGGGTTGGTCATGTTGTTGAGAAGGGAAGGGTTGTGACAACACGACCAGAGTAGGCGGTTTTGGGTTCCCTTGAAGGAACGTATTAACCTCAGCTCATCTTGGACAATCCTTAGTGTAGTGATAATCACCACAGATAAGACAAGGTTATCGGGGTTTGCGCTTATCCTTATCGTCAACAGGTTGTGTTTTGGTCTTCTCAGATTGTAGATTATTTTTATCCTCCTTGTTCTTACCCTTCCCTTTTTTGGATTTATTCTTTCTGGTGGGGGTAGATTGAACAAAGTTCACCTTAGAAGTCTTGCCAGTGGAAGGGGTAGGAGACAGAGCATTTTGAACATTAGAAGCAATGGATTTGGGGTTGTCGCTAGAGGCTTGTGCAGAATGGGGTTGGGCATGGAAACTACCAATCACAACGTCAGCTGCATGAGAAGCAGCAGGAGTAGTTGAAGTAGTAGTAGTAGAAGGACGAGGTGCGTCAGGGAGTAAATCATAAAGAGTACTCGTTTGTGAGTAAACGAGGTCGAGGTATTGAGCACAACTGATCTCCTGTTCTTCTGTGACAAATCCACCCATGGAAATTTCATGAGCGATGTCATTTATGAATGATTTTGTGAACCACTCTTCCAGTAACTGGTCGAGAAGTTCGAGTTTGATGAGACCTCGTCTCCGTCGCCACTCATGCATGTGATCAGAGATATGAGTGGCTTTGGTTTGTTTGAAAGTACTCAAAATTTCGGTTCTCGTTTCGTAACGGATCGATAACTGGTAGTGAGTGAGGAAATCCATAGAGAGGGTATTGAAGTCGGTGAAGAAGCCTCGTGGTAATTCTATATACCACTTCATGGCGGAACCTGTGAGAGTTCGCTGAAAAAGGTGTAAACGAATAGAGTCATCCATCAAAGAGTTGGATGAACACCAAAGGTGAAAATTCATTACATGATTGTTCGGGTCCTCTCTTGGTTTACCATCGAATTTAGGGATGTTGGATGGTAGTTTGGCTGGTATCGTGGGCCATTGAGGAGAGTGACAGATCAGATCATTTAAAATACTCGACATATCAGGGAGGTCCAAGGTGGCTAAGAAGGTTAACTGTCTATTCACGTGTGGGTACTGGTGACTTTGGGGAGGGATCCCCGTAGGTATACCAGTAGGACCATAAGCAGTTTACGTATAATGAGAAGATTTGGGAAAATTCAGTTGTTGGTGTGGAGGCAAGTAATTTATAGGGTTGTATTGGTTGGGGTTGTTCCGTTGAACAGGGGCATGGGGTTGAGTGTTCGAGCCCCAAATAGGATTGGACGTACCTGGATATGGTTGGCCCATACTAGGGGGTATGAAGGATCTAGCTTGAGGTTGTTGCCCCCCAGTCGAGTAAGGATTGTTTTGGATAAGATGGTTCCAATACTGGGCCAAGGACGAAGGTATGTTCTGTCCATAGGGTGGGGTAGGTGGGGGTTTCCCTCCAATCAAGGGTTTCATCCCAATTGGGATTTGTCTTGCAAAAGGGAATTAGATTTGGCCTCCTTGGTGAAATTGTCCACCAACAGGAATCTAGTAATTAGGTTTGAAAGACAGGATGGTGCCACTAGGGTCGGTGCCTTCGATAGGGGATGGAAGAGGCCCTCTGAAAGGGGGTCAAGGAAGTGTCGAAATGAAACCAGGAACGAGATGGTGCCAAAAAGGAGTGGAAATGACAGGAGTCTCGGATGGGATTTGTGTAGGAGCAGGAATAGAAGCATTCAACGCATGATATCTGAGAGGAAGTGTTGGGGTGAATCTAGGTGAAAGAGGCATGCCAATGGGATCTTGGATAGCCACTGTAATCCTGGTGTGAGGACTCATAGTATCTGGGACCATTGTGTAATGGACCGTTTGTAAGGGAATAGTCAAGACGTGGTCGGCTAGCAGAGCGTCTGAACCAGGAAAATAATAGGCAGTAGTAAAAGGTATTGCATCTGGATTAGATGTTTCGGGTGGCTCAGGTGTGACATTGATATTAATGCCTGGTCCTGAGCCAAATAAATCCCCTCTAAAAATGCCAGTAGTCCAAAAAGGATCTTGACCCTCAGGTCTTGTGAAAGGTCCGGTTGGTAACCCAGAAGACTCAACAACTATTTCTCCTGAAGAATTCACTTGAACAATAAGTCACACAGAGTCGGGAGGAATTCAGAAGTCCTCTCAAGAATTGGTAATTCAAAACCGTTCTAAAGAGTTAGTTCTTTCCACTTGTGAAGTGGCAACGTCTTGGAATTCACTTTGTTGAGGAGAGCCCTCCGGTGAGTTGGTAGGCAAGTGTTGAGAACCTTCTAGATCTTCTAGGTATAGTCCTTGCATTCTACGTGAATGGCATGGAGGGTCAATTGTGATTGAGTTAAAATCTTATGAAATAAATTCTATGGCCAACTTAAGTGAACAAACAACACACGCTAGTAAAATCTAGGAACCAAAAGCAAGCAAACAAGACCTTCCAATTTTGAAGTCACTAGTTGGTGATGAAATCCAACGTCACGACATCGAGACAAGAAGGGGCTGGGCGAGGGTGGAAAAGTTACGTTGATGACCTGCTTAACAGACTTACACCCTGGTGCAAGCTCCCACACATAATCGTGGGTATACCCTCCAAGGATCCCGAGTGAGTGTGGACAACATCAATTACAGGTACCGTGAAGACTTACCCCTCCACATTCACCTTGTGTAAGACTCTAAGAAGATAGGCTACTAAGGTTACCATAAACAACAATGATGCTTGGGGAAACAATCGACAGTCCGATCCACATGTAAGGGCAGGGTATCTAGCTCGAAATAAGCTTGAGAGGCTTCCACTCATCATTGTGGGTATACCTTCGAGCAACCCCCATAATACGTTCAATCTCTACACTGAGATCAACAAAGCAGGGCGAGTAAACCTGTCAATCTCAATGCGACCTTAGGTTTGACCCTTGTGTGAGAAGGGCTTCCCAGGACAAAATGTTGCAAATGGAATTTGACACTCCCTATCACAATATACTATTGTGTGTTTTGTGCTTTGGAGAGTGTGTCTCACTGCCTATTCCAAATCTCTAGCCTAGCTAATGTTGGTGCAAAAGAGCCCTATAAAAAGTTACTAGTTGAATTTTAAAAATTGTGAGATATTATTAAAGGTTGTTGTTACTCAAGAGGGAGACGGAAATGAAACCAGTGTTGTGTAAGACTTAGACCCAACAGTGCGTAAATAGAAATGAATGATACAAAGTTTTTTTCGATGAATTCTATCTACAACAGGGAGAAAAGGAGTTTTTCTGGGGCAATGCAAACTACGATGTACAATTATCTTTTCAAATGTAGTACCAAACAATCATGGACAACGTAAATTCACTATTCATTCTCTTTCAATGTTTTAACTCCAATATTTTCTGAATGATTACTTAAAAGAAAAAAAAATTTCTTTTTCTTTTTAGAAACCAAAAATCAGGATGGAACTAAGAAACGGTAAGCAACCAATGAAAATACAATACTCAATAAATGCCCAAATCAAATATTTTAATGTAGATAAAAATGAAAATTGACAAGAAAAAGTCTCTTCAAATGTATATGGACAAAGAAATTTTCCAAGCAACAAGCAATCTAAATAAATAATAATCCCAACTTTTAATCCGGTAAAATAATTTTGACCAAACAAGCACTCAAATCTCAGAATTCAAGATTATACCCCCGTTGGTAAAAGGTCGAGAAGGAAAAACTGGGAAAAATGATTAAGAAGAGTTTTCGATCTCCGAAAACTAATCGACCGCAAGATTTGAAGTTGAGAAATAGTCAAAGACTGGCAAAAGAAGTTCTTCCCACATGAACAAACAAGTCTAGGCATCAAAAAGAACAAGAAGACTTGATCCAAAACTTTTACAAATGGGTTCGCAGCCTAGTAGTGGAGTACCATGCGAGAATGAGGCATTCTTGCAATCTGGACACTGGAAGGGTGCGAGGAGGTTGCACTGGCTTGAACAGTGGGGTGCAATAATGAATGATTATCGCAGGCTATAAAGAGCTATAGTGCGAGAAGGGTTGTAAATTATGAAAATTTGGAAAAGGGACAAAAATTGTGAGTGAACCTCTAGATCCAAAGAGTGTATAAGGGTCTCCTACAGACTCAGAGAATGGTTGGAAATGAAACAGGTAGACCAAGAGAAAATGGACAAAAAAGGACCAAAAAAATGAGTTTTATCCCCAGTGGAATCGCCAATTTTGTTACTGGATAAATCAGTATATGAGGACACTAACAGATCTCCCTAGATCCACCTAGATCTAGAAAAAAATAGGACAGGACATGACTCTTTCCCTAAGTTGTAATCATCGAATCTACTACCAAGAAGGAATGAGTGACATACCTTTATATCGCTTCCTTAAGTCTTTGTTGTTCCTACTTCGCTCTGGTTCTCTTGTGAGATCAGGTCCAAGACAACACAAACCAACCGAAGTGAAGATAGCGAAGTATATTTAATGACAACCTATGCATATGATCAAGGAGTTATGCAATAAAATAAAAGTGATTTATGGGAAAGGGACATGCCACTGTATTGTATTAAATGAAAGTAGAAGATACAACCATATCGCCTTGATGTCTCATGCTTCCTTTCAGGGGTCATTGGTTCCAACACACACACTTTCTCTACACTTGCATGAAGAAGATCTAGTATGGCTTGATAGATAAATGGAGGCCTCAAGCTTCAATTCAAACAGGGTTCCTCACACAATTATTTCATCAATTCTCCATTCAATCTTGCTTAACCTCTTCCTTGAGAAACCCTTCATTATATAGGAGAAGGAGAGATGGTTAAAGGGATGAGGATGATCCCACTAAATCTGAGAAGTTAGTAGGATGCCAACCATGCGAATGCCAACTCATTTTCTAGAAGATCCTCTTCTAGAACCTCCGTAACTTCCTCTTCCTTTTAAGCTTTAAAACAGGTTCGCACCCTACCTATAGAGCAGACTGTGAACACCTCGTAGGCTAGGTATAGGGTTGTCTGCGAGAATCAAGATTCTCGCACCCTACAACACAGTCAGCCTGTGAACTCATCTTAAAAATATGTTTTATGGAAGAAGACAAAAACCACTTTTCTCAGGCAAAAGGTCCTTATGAGAGCCTGAACACATAATTGTAGAGACACCACCAGAGTGACCAAAATAATGTGTAACATAGATACCCATGGAACTAATAGGCTAGCTTGTGATGAGACCCCCTATCCTTTGACTAGGTCTTGTTTTATTATTTGTATTGGGTCCCTCTTGTTTCTTGTTGAGAATCCTTTTACTGATTTCTCAGGGATCCTTGGGCGAAGCATCTCGAGGTTTTATTTTCAGGCTTTTATCTTTTGCAAGCTTGTTTTTACCTTCTGGGCCTTTAGCCCTTTCTTCCCATGAGTCAAGGTGCAATCCTCAAATGATAGGACAATCCAGTGCCCAGAAAAATGTAACGAAATAGATGAGAGGAAAAAAATATGAAAAAGTGGTGCTATGATGGGAGCGGACGATGGATTTTCAGAAATCCCCCCAGTGACAAACCAAAACCTATGGACACATGCTTACTAGGGCATCCTGTCATTCCCCCCAGACATGGTCAAGTGAGAAAGTATAATATTCAAGCATTTGTTAGAAACAAAAGGAATTAAATTCACATATTCAAAGGTTTTTATGATTAGAGTGACACATACCATGATACCCGAACTCATTACCTCATGGAGCAAGAACCATCTCTGACACAAGACCAAGCCAATGGTGATGGATGTTGTTGCTACTGGCAAGGTAGAGGCACTGAAAGGGAGAAAATATAGGCCCTCTAGGGCCATGCTAAATTCAATCCAACTCTCTGTACTCCATGTCTAGGACCTTTGAGCCTCGAGACATGATCTCCTAGTTATCCCTAAAAGTGGGGGATAACAAGAGGGATAGAGGGTGATTCATTCTACTCATGTTTTGCACTTTCATTGGTGCTCATTGGTGGGCACATTAATTTTTACATGTTATTTGAGGAGATATAATATGAGGTCAATTATGTAAGGATTGAAGTCATCCTAGGGGCCACCATCACAATTGAGACTATTGTGAGGGCACTATGTGGATTTAGTCTGACTAGGAATGTGAGTCTTGGCCCATATGGTGTTTCCTTGGTTGTGACGCCTAGCCACCTACCAATTTATGTGATGATGTAATGTTCCTCAATTTCGTACGTTAATGACACAATGATCCAAATTTATAAATGGAACGAAATGGAATACATATGTATATCAAAGAAACACACATATATATAGTAAATTTTGATTTCTATTAATAAAAATAATTTGCTGAAACTGTAAAAGTGTAGATTGAAACAAAATTGCTTGAATGGTGGTAACTTATCTATGAGAAGACATGTGATGGCTATGCTCATTCGCAAGAAGAAGAGTACAAATGAGGATCTGAAGGCCTTTTTAACGTAAAACATAAATGACAAAACCATAAACATCTAAAACCCTAACCCTGGGAGATGAAATGTCAAAAGGTTTGTGGGCCCCAATGGGGGTAGTTGATACGCCAACTTCCCTAGGGTGTAACATTTGCATACAATATTCATTTGGGGCACTCGATACACCATTGGAAAGGTATATCTGAGGACTACATATTCCGTTTGGCCTAACATTTTCCTCTAGCTGCATGCTAGGCATTGTCAAGCCCAAAAAACGTCATTTAGGACCTCAAAACGACCCCAAAAGTTTGGGACCAAAAAAATTGTATAAAAACTGCCAAAATTGAAACTATTCTTTGAGCCATTGGAATAGGTGGGTGGCCACCAATATCCACCTGGATCATTCCTCCCCCCATAGGAAGGAATAGACTCCATTTCATTGAGATCCCCCATCAGATGGGGAAAATTTTGTTGAACTTGGCCTCAGGTGAGCCACTTTCCTTGGTGCAAAAGATGCCCTGCTTTGACAACCCAATAAATTTGGATCCTCTATTGGTGAGTTCCCTTAATATGAGTATCCCTAATATGATCAATGGTTTCTTGTTCCATGAAGTCAAGGTTGAGCTCTATCGGTGTCAACTACTCTACAATCTCTTATGTGTCAGATAATGGCGGGAAGTATAGTTGAAGGAGGTCCACATTGAACACTGGGTACATGCCAAGGAAGGGTGGAATACTTAGCTCAAAATAATTTTCACCCATAGACTTAGTGATGGTGTAAGGTCCATAGAGAAGTGGATGAATATTTTGATGGGCTCCTGTAAGGCTCTCTTTCTGCAAATGCAACCAGACCTTGTCTCCCACCTAAAAATTGTGCAACACTTAGTGTTGATCATAGTGTTGTTATTACTTAGCATTGATTTTTTGTAAAATATCATGGAATTTTTGTCGGATGCGCTGAATCCGTTCAATAAACTTGGTGGATTTGTTTGCCTTAGATTGAGCATGGGATGATTCTACTTGTGTGGATGCAAGGGCCAATGTGACATCAATGGAACCCAATGGTTGAAATCTTAACCCCACCTAAAAGGGACTATGGTCAGTCGAGCTATGAAGGGATCTCTTGTAGTTGTTTTGAACATAGGGGAGTATCTCATCCAATGTGTGCATATGTTTGGAGTTGTACATGCACAAGATATGCACGGTCATTCTATTGACGACCTCTGTTTGGCCATCAGTTTGGGGGTGGAAGGCAATGGATTTGGTGAGGTTGGTGTCCAATAGTGACCAGAGGATAGACCATAATGTGCTTAGGAACCTACTATCATGATATGATATGATGGTCTATGGTATACCAAAGTGTACCCACACCTGTTTGAAGAAGAGATTGGAAGTGGCCTCCATTGTGATATTCTTCTTGTAGGATGTTAGGATGGCCATCTTAGAAAACCAATCAACCACCACAAAAAAAACAATTATTTCCCTGCTTGGTTGAAGGAAGGCCTGACATGTAGTACATCGAGATAGATTCCCATGGATTGTAGTAGACAGAGGGGTATACAGGCCTTGCTTCTTGATAGTGTAGGACCTAATATACTTGTTGACGTCCTGGAGCAGACAATGTAGGACCTGATATACTTGTTGACGTCCTGGAGAAGTTTCGAACAATAGAAATTCTTCTGTAGCACTGCCACGGTCTTTTCCATGCCAAAATATCATGCCATCTAACTTTAGTGGTCTTCCGAAATTATCTTCGCATGCTCGCTTGAACGAACACATAGGTGGCCTACATGGCATAATAGTCTATCATGAAGATGAGAGTCAGTGACAGTCGTACATGTGCCCAACATCAGGTAAGTGGTAGTGAAGTTAGGATCACTCTTATAGAGTTGGGGCCACTCAGATGCCACATGGACATTAAAGTGGAGCATTGTGGTTAACTCTGCAACTAGAGGTCGACTGAGGCATTCAATGACATGATTTGTGCTCCCTGTCTTATATTTGATTTTGATATGAAATCGTTGCAAGTATGTGGACCAATTTTTATGGAGGTCAGTCTACAATTTTCCTTGTGTTTGCATGAGATGCAAAGGCTTCTAATCAATGTGGATGATTGTATCCTTCCCAAGAGTGTAGTGCTTCCACTGTCAGTAGGCTTGTGCAATGGAATGAATTTCTTTGTCATAGGTGGGGTACTTATGGATGACATCTGATAGTGTCTCACTATGATATGCCACTAGATGACCATGCTAAGTTATAACTGTGCCCACAACATAGTCTGAGACATCGGTCTCAATATCAAAAGGTTGTTGTAGATCAAGTAAGGAGAGTACTGGAGCTGAGCACAAGAATTTTTTCAAATCATCGAACGCTTGTTGTTGTGACTTCCCCCACACAAAATTTTCCTTGAAACCACCCTTGGTCACTTGGCTAAGAGCCCATGAAATATGGGAGAATCCCAACACGAACCTTCTATAGACGTTGGCAAGTCCTAAGAGACTTTGAAGCTTAGTTAGTGTGTTTTAGGATGACTAGTCATGAATGACTTGGACCTTGGTTGGATCCATATGCACACCATACTCATCAACAATGTAGCCTTGGTATTGGATCTTGTTCATGCCAAAGGATCATTTTTCCAAGTTAGCATATAGCTTGTGTTGTCATAGAGTGTGAAGGACCTATTGAATATGCTACAAGTGTTCTGCCCAATTATTGTTGAAGATGAGGATATCATCCAAATATACCACCAAAACATAATTGGTAAAAGGCCGCAATATATCATCCATCAATATCATGAAAGTTCTTGGAGCATTTGTAAAACCAAAGGGCATGACTAGCCATTCAAAAAAACCTTCTTTGGACTTGAAAGCACTCTTCCATACATCATTATATTCTATTGGGACCTGGTGGTAGAAAAACTTGATTTCAATCTTACTGAAAAACTTGGCTCCTTTGAGCTGGTCAAGATGGTCGTCAATTCGGGGATATGGGTATCGGTTGTTGACTGTGATTTTGTTTAGGTCCATGTAATAAATGCATAGTAGTCCCATATTTCTTCTGCAGGAGTACAATTGGGCTCCTGCAGGGTGAGAAGATGGGTTAGATATGCCCCTTTTGAAGCAAATCTTGGATCTGTCACTTGATTTCCTCATTTTCCATCAGAGAGCGGCGATAGACTGGCCCATTGGGTAGAGGTGCACCATGGGTTCGATCGATTGAATGATTGAATTGATAGTACAATAATACCTGATGGGTGAGGAGAAGATGTATTTGTATTCTTACATGATATTTTCCACCTGATTTTGCTACATGGAGAGGCCCTATGCAAAGACCATGGATGTGGCTACGACCTTCTGTTCACTTTGAGAGAGAATCATGAAGAAGAAAACTTTCCTAGTCTGGGAAATGACCTTCCTTCATCGCTCAGTAGATATAAAAGAAATGATGGTAGGAAGATCTACCTTTGGTATCCTGTACAATTGTCTACCCAAAGTAATAATAACACTACGAGGTTTAGACTCATATACAACATGTCATTTCCACAAGTATGGTTGGCCTAAAATAACATCACAAACTTCAATATGGTAAATATCACACAATACCTCATCCTTGAAGGGCTTGATGTCATAGGGAAGAAAACACTGTTGGATGACGTAGAGATCCCTTCCTTGGTAGAGCCACCCGATGGTGTAGGGTTGCACATGTGGTTTCATTGGAAAGTTCAACCACTTGATGCCAGGTTCTTTTGACTTCCATCATCGAAAATGGAATGTGGTGGAACACCCTTCAACCATATTTGCGAGTGAAAAAGGAATTCACCTTCCTCCGGTTCTTTTGGTTCACTTGGATGGACCTTGGTGGTAGCGACAGTGGCACTAGGTTTTGTATCAATGATCCACTTCCCCTTTCCTAGATCTGATTCAGATTCAAAACTTGCCTCTAACTTTGGGGCTTCCATCTCGACCACCAACGACTACTTTGAGAGACATCCATAGGTCTTATGCCAAGGGATTTTATGGAATTTACACCACTTCCCATTGTCTTTCTTTATTTTCTCATTATTGTTATTTGTTTGCGGCTTGGACTAGATGTCCTGAGGGGGTCCATCCTTGGTCTATCCTTTTCTCTATGGGTTTGGGTTGCCTTTTCCCTGCTTCTGCTTTGGGGAATTCGTATATCCAAAATATCACTTCTTTTGTTTAAATTTCTTCTCGATTTCGATAGTATATGGATAAGTTTCACCCAATGATGAGATGTCCAGAAACTTCATTTATGTTTGGATGTATCTATGCAAAAATATGCGATACTTGAGCACTAGATGTTGTTTGGAGTCTTTTATACCCAACTTGGTGCACAAGGTATGGAATATATCTGTGTACTCTGGTACTCTCTGGTCCATTTCTTGTCGTAGTGTGCTTCATTTTGTATATTGGTAATCGTAGCTTCCAACAGGGTAGTATTGTTCCTTAATAACATCCCTGAAAGAATCTCAAGTGGGTGCAATTGAAAATATTTCAAATTTCTCAGTGTCCTTTTGTTCATAGTAATTCTCCCACCAATCATTGACATGGGGGACAACCTTAAGGAGTGCAAAGGTAATATTTTCTCTATTGGAAAAATTATGGACCGAAAAATAACCTTCTAGCAGATTCAACCATTTATCTACAACATTCTCATCTATCCAGCTTCAAATAAGGGGATATAAAAATTGATTTGTACCTTGAATGGGGTAGCGCCTCCAAAGTGGTTGCTTAATGAATATGTCTTTCCTGTTGGAATCCATCAAAGGATCTATGCAAAGTTATCTATCATTTTGTCCCTTTTTTGTGCGAGGGATTCGTCGAGCAACAATTTAAAGGATCTCCTGCTCCATCGTCTCTCTTTTCTTCCACCATGGGAGGTTGTCATGATCGACAGGGATGGTATTGCAAGGGCTCAACTACTTCAAGTCCCAACTCATTGTACCCTGACCTCGTTGGGGACATGCACAGAGGAACAAATAAAGAGCAGACTGCTTTGATACTACTGATCTGTATTTATAAATGGAACGAAATGAAATATAAATGTATAGCAAAGAAACATACATATATACAATAAAACTTGACTTCTATTAATAGAGATAACTCGTTGAAATTGTAAAAGTACAGATTGAAACAAACTTGCTCGAATGGTGGTATCTTATCTCTTAGAAGAGATGTGACGACTATGCTCATTCACAAGAATATGAGTACAAATGAGGCTCCAAAGGCCCTTTTAACAAAAAACATAAATGAGAAAACCTTAAACATCCAAAACCCTAACCATGGGAGATGCAATTCCAAAAGTTTTGTGGGCCCTGATGGGGGAAATCGATACATCAACTTCTTGAGGGTGTAACTTTTACATACGATATCAGTTTTGGGTGCTCAATACACCATTGGAAAGGTATAGCCAAGGATTACATATTCCATTCGGATTAACATCTACCTTCAACTATATGTTTGTCACTGTTGAGCCCAAAAACATCATTTAGGGCCTCAAAACAACCCAGAAGTTTGGAACCCGAAAAACTGTAAAAAAATGCCAAAATGGAAACTGTTGTTTGAGCCAGTGGAATAAGTGGGTATCCACCATATCCACCTAGATCACACAACCTTTACATTCTCCTATGCCACCAACGTTAGTTTGATGTATGTGAAATTCATATCTTCACTAAATAAAAACATGCACCCCCATTTTTTGATGAAGTCTGTCCGGATGCACATGTATACACTCTCCTTGACAAGCTTCTCCCAATAAGTTGAAAAATTGCCATTTTTATACCCAACACCCACCTTATGCTTCATTGCAGCCCATGTTTTGAACCAAGAAGATAAAATCCCTTGTTTGGGTGTTATTGAATTTCACTCCTCTAATGGGATAGTCACATGCATTGCTAATACCACTAGGAAGTAAGCATATGGGAACTAGGTCCCATGCATGTGTGCATCCATGAGCATTTGGCCTTATTCCCAAATTTTTGTGATTGATATCATATCCAAGGTGCATTTCCCTTGGATGACTTAAGCATAACCCAAAGGTTTACAATATTATAGGCCATCTTCACTTAACGATCATTGCTTTCCTCGATCACAATGCCTTTTCCTCCTCACTTGGTGACATGCTTCACATGCAGGGTCTCTAAACCTCTTTTCTTACTACACTTGTTTCTTAAGAAGGTAGAGATGATGACATACCCAACCATGGACAATCCATTCAAATCATGGATGAGATCCTCTATGATTTTGATATCTATCTTCAACCAATAATTTCCACCATGGATTATACACAACAAGGATTTTGTGCATCATGCCACATTGCAAAGGTCCACAATGGAAGGTATTCAAGTAGATTCATGATTTTATTGTCTACTAGCATGTGGAGTGACTCCTTCACCATATACTCCATGGCTTTGACCCCACCCTTGGAATAATAAATGTACTACTCCCTTTGGAGGTTCAAAAAGATGGCTTCATTGGTGAAGTTGTGGTCAATTACCTTGATATTATTTGTCTATGGTTTAGTTTCACCTATTGGCATAATCCTCTAGTCTCATGGAAGGGTGACTATGGTTGGAATGAATTTCTTAGCCTTCATTTTGGTTTTTCACATTGCCTTGTTGCATTGGTGACCTCTGCGTTGGTAGACAAGGGTTACGTTTGATTTTCCAACCTAATCTTCAAAAATATCTAGACTCTTAGTAGGAGGAACTTCTCTTTAGAAAATTTCAAAAATCTCAAGTCGAATGTTAATTTCTTCTAAGTATCACAAATACATATGCTTGATTCCATAAATGTAGTTGGTAAGATCCTTCAAAGGCCAAATCACTTGCATGAATTCAAAATCTTCCAATTAAATACAAATACTAAGTTTCCCCTTTCAAATGTATGTAGATCATGTCATGGAATATATGTCATATTGGTTGTCCATAAATTATCTGTGTTCTTTATTCTCACCTTTATGTCACCATCATTATGTTTTGACCACCAACCTACGAAGTGATAGATCATATCACAACAAGTTGTTTATGGTGCATCTACTACTTCTATCTTACCCCTCACCACAACTCATCCTCGATGCAACCTCCACTCCTCCTAAACATATAGCCACTTGTATACCCTTGAACTTGGAACTATGTCTCATTCCATCCTCATAGATCCACCTTTAGTTTATGTGGTTCTTCAATTCTAGAATTTGTGTTCCAATATATGCTATCACCATACGACAATGGCATCCCTTACTCTTCTCCCCAACTAAAAGGGTATCCATAGTCACCCTCTGATGTCATTTTCCTTTGGTCCCAAAATTTGGTATTTCAGGGTGGATAACCCCCTCCCCCCCCACCCACCAACCACAAGGGTGTATTATGCCCTAAAGCAGAAAAGTGTCTTACCAATGCAACTAGAATTGTGCAACCCAACTAGAAATTTTTTATTTTTTTTTCTAATTTCCTACACTAGGAAAGTTATGTACAATAGGGTTTTAGGAATGCTTCATTCACCAACCCTATTTAGATGGTACCATCCAACTTAGATAAATGAATGGCCTCGATTTCTCTAATATCCACATATACAAAATGTGTAATATAATGTATCTTCAACTTCCCTGGATGTTTTAGAATTTTACTCTCATTGATCAAGACCATGTCTCTCTTGCCAATTGTTTTAGACTTGATGTGTCAATTGTTCCAAGCCTTATGTCGCTCTTTATTTGGTCATAGGATGCCATAAACATGTCTTCTTCTAGTGTTATTAATTGTGCAAGTCCAATGCATTGTGCTTTGTCATTTGACATCTATGTGGATTGCAGTTTTTTCCTAACCCTTCATGTGTTTATCTCAAGATCAAAGAGGTGAAACTCTCCCATAGATTTTGAATTTTTGAGTCAAGTAAGCATATATTTCACCTCAAACCACAAAAAACAAAAATAAACCCACTCTCATACTAATAAGATCTATAAACTACCTTGGATATTCCAATGGTTGGCTCACTAAAACATATTTAAACTTAAAACACATAGAATGGAACATGTTGGCAATACAATTAGACCTTAGTTTCTAAACTCATGCCAACAATGAATCCCATTATCATCGACATATTCAATATCCTAAAAGGATAAGGTATCGCTCGAGACACTAATGAACATTATAGGCACATATTTGAATAACAAAAAAATAGAATATGAAATGTCATGTTATTACCAAGCATTTGTTAGGCATTGGTATAAACACAAATCACACAGAGCCATCACATAGTTCTTTATATTCAATCCATCAGATAAATCCATAAATAACTCCATGTAGATTTTTAGGGTTTTAAACCCTCATATGTGCTTCCTCTTTACAATCTCTAATACTAATATTTCTATACAAGACTCAATTATTCAGCTATCCAACCCTCATCCTATCATCTATATTTGTTTATATACACTTTATATAAGTTACAATTAGTTACAATCTAGTTACAACCTCTTACAATGCAACTTTCCAACATACAGATAAGAGGGTGCAATAATTTTTATTACATTCATAACTTTTGGTGTGTAGAGTGAAATAGGGCACGAAACACAAAATCAAACATGTAGACTAAACTCAATGCGTAAAGAAAAACTAGTTGTAGGGTGTAGAAATAATAGTTGCACATAGTGTCCTCAAAATTTCAAAATAGGGTTCTAATAGCCCCCCAACACTATTATTGTCTTGACTCCTAGACAATGTAAATCCACTAAAGGAAGACTTTGCTTCACTTTGTCAGTGAAATCATTGAATCTCTAGGTAAAATTGTCATAGGCAGTAATCAAAGTCTCCATCTCTTTCTAAAATTGAGTAATTGATTCTAGAGTTGCTTCCCCTTTTTATAGTCATATCTACTCAGAAATATGAATATCTGCAACAATCTTGATTTAGGCATCAATTAGGATTGTAATTATTCTTTACATGTTCTTGGAGTTGTGCCAATCTAGTAATAAGTTGTTGTTTCTTGGAATGTTCCATGGAAATCTACTTAATAAAGGTAGTTACCTAGCCATGATCTCATTGCATGTGCTCAGGAGTAATTCATGAATGATATATTGCTTGTCAGAAATATATGATCCCCATTGTCTAATATTGTCATCCATAAAATGAAACTCAGGAAAATTCTACAAATGATTCCATAGTTTAATAATGGAATTAACTAGACACAAGAGCACGTCTACCCTAGTCTTCACACTCTGAAAAAAATCATATGAAAATTTAATTTATTTAGATAGTTCAATTTCTTGATTGTTGGGAACCAACTTAAGTTGTTCATGCAATTCTAAGTTTTTATTTTGGAGGGATAGGAACACTTTATGTAACTAAGAAAGTTTCTATGGAACAAAAGTGGGTGGAGGTACCTTTGTATGAATAGATGGGATAAATGAATACAAGTCCTCAACCATAGTGGTAAATGATTTGTGCTCAACTTCCATGATTGTGTGTCTTCTTGTAAGTTTCTAGTAGGATATTCCAAGAAATCTTTGATTATTATCTAGTTCATTCATCATTTTAGAGACATAATATGACAATTTTACTAAAGAATGATAGAGATATCTAATTGTATGTGTATGATCATTTATGAGCTTTCATCCAACTCAAATGTATCACGGGTCATAAGGACAAGAGGGTGTACTTGCAACACTCTTTATTGAAACCCTGGGCCATGAAGGACCTTCCTACCAAGACTTGAAGGAAGAATAATTTGTTGTGTGTTCCATGTAGTTCCACTTGGTTCTTGATGTGGTGAAACTAGTTCCTTTGTAGTTTCCCCAGATTGTAAAGTGAGGAACAATTCTACTAGATTCTAGGAAGAATCTTTTTGAATCATCTGCTAAACTTCAATATGTGAATGTAAACTATTGACAATGTTATGAACTCTCTTAGGAAATGGTTATTTACCTAATGGCTTTGTAATATCTTTCTTCTATTGATATTTATGAAGAATCTCAATGTCCCCTCTTTGTTGTTGCTACAACTTGGGAATGCTCACTAACTATGAAAATAACACCTATTTTTTTACTAGAAATTTGAACTAGCTTGGTTGTATGGATTTTAAGTTTGGGACCTAAAGTTTATTGAGCTTGTGTGGGGGTTCATTTTCCCTTAGTGGATCGTCCCATTAGATGTGATGAACTGGAAATGTCTTTCATTGTTCCCTTTTTCTTAGCAAGTTTTGTCTCCTACATTACTTCTTCCTCTTGAATTCTTGTTCATCTTGTTCTCTTTGTCACTTTAGTTGTGTAAGACATAGTGACTCTCAAACAAACTTCTTTGTTGTAGTTCCTATCACTCTTCCTTTCTCTTGTTTTTCATTTGTTCTGGCTTCTTTAACATCTGTAATTTCTACCTTTGAATTAGGTCATTGGTGCAGGTTCTTAGACCATTGCACAATTGTAGTTTAAATATCATCTTCAGAAATACAAAAGGGAAGAATATCTACTTATTCCAATAGAACCATGTATGGTTTAAGATTTTCCTTAACCCTTATACTTGAAACACAAACTAGGTACCCAGAGAATACAAATGTAGAAAACCAAATACAAGAGACAAATAGGATGAAATACGTGAAATATAGCCTTTTATTACGAATATTTGAAGAGAGAAAGAAATGTCCACTTACCTCTTAAGATGGGGTTTCCTTTTGATTAAGAAAATATCCAAATACAATAATAATCAACAAAACATTCCATAGCCTCCTAGCTTAGATTCTGAATAGAAAAAAACATAACTACTTATGGTTCCATCAATAATGAGTACCAACTACCTAGTAGGCCTTAGTTAATAAAGATAACTCTTTTACATAAATTACTATCACTACTATCTAATGGGCCTCATTCAAAGAGGATGATTGCATACATCAATTGACTAACTCATAGGTGGCCTAAAGTAGGGAGGTTAGGGTAGGACCCTAACTTGCCCTCCCCCTTCAAAAGTAGTGTTGTCCTCAATGTGGTATCTTCTAGCTGCATATTTTTCCACCATATCAATACTTATGAAACCATGTGCTAGTGTAGTTAGCACTCTCTGGTATGTAATACTTCTTTTGGTTATAGCCAAATGGAGCCTTCTTCATAAATTTTTGGTAATTTTGTTTGACCTTACAATTTGATCCCACGACCTTATTCAAACAATATACATGAAAGACTGGATGAATATTGGAGTGAGCTAGAAGATCCATCTTGTAGGCCACTTGTCCAAAGCATTGGATGATCTTATACAGTCCATAGAACTTTCGTGCTAATTCTTGGAGGATTTTATATTTGAGTGATGTTTGTTTATAGGTTTGAATTTGAAAAAACACTTGATCCCATTCTACAAAAGAACATTATGAGTGATGCTGGTCAAATTTATATTTCATTCTATTTTGAGCCATGCCCAAATTATCCTTAAGTGTCTAGAGAATGGCCTCTCTAGTGTGAAGTGTAGAAATATCAATACAATTAATGTATTTCCTGCGATTCTCCTGATCTAACAATTATATTCCACTATTAAATACAGAATCACTTCTACTAATATTTTTGCGGAAATTAAACCATGATCACAAAGTGAAATATCAAGAACACATAACACATAAGTTATTCCGGGAAAGCGTAAAGCTAAAAACCCCACTATCATATATTATGTATATCATGGATCATGAAACAATCTCATACAAAACTCTAATCCAAGAGCTCTCAGTACAATACAATTGTCTCACACTGTCATACAAAAATTCAGCAAATACATGTGCCAATTTCTGTCTCAAGACAACCTGCCTCCTCTGTACAATCCCTACAATTAGAATCCTCACACTGAATTCAAATTGTCTAGTTTTCACATGCTCATGAGCATATCCACTGCATGTGGGATTGCATGAGTGCACTTCACTCAAATCACAACTGATATCCAAAATGTCCCTTTCACCTGTTATCTCAACTAGGTCTCCACTAGGTCTGACATGCATGTAGTTAACCGTGGTGAATCTTCAGTTGCATGTGAGTTCACTATTTGTGAATTAATTAATAATTAATTCACTGAACTCTCACTAGTGTATGTTCAGTTTCAACTAGTACAACTGGGCTTAACTCACTTAACTGAGTTAAACTACTTCACAACTCTCATAACTACACTTATAACTCTGTTACAACTTCAAGTCACCTCCATGTCTTACCAACCAACCTTTGAACTCGAATTTTCCATAGTTAACTGATTTTCCATTTCAGTCAATTATTTCAAGTAATTATGAGATAATAGATTAATATTTATTGTCCAATTTATTTAAGGGAAAAGTAAATTAGACACATGCTTCTTGTTTACTTTTCAACGCTCCCTCTCAACAAGAAAGGGATTATCCTTCACCCCAATCCTGTCTCTATGATATTTGAATTTGCTCCTAGTGAGCGCCTTCATCAGAATGTCTGCATCCTGATCTTCTGTAGGAATGTATTGAAGAAACATGATCTTCCGCTGCACACAATCTATGAGATGATGATACTGGATATCTATATGATTAGATCTGTCATGAAAGACAGGATGAATCAAGAGTTTAATGCAACTTTGATTATTACAATAAATTACTGTCGGATCTAAATGAGAACCAAACAAACCAACCAAGATATTTCTCATCTAGATAGCCTCACATGTAGCTTGACTCACTGTCATGTATTCTGCTTCCGCTGAACTAAGTGCCACATATCTTTGTTTCCTGTTGTTCCAAGAAACAACTGTAGATCTGATACTAAAGATCCCCCCTGATGTGCTCTTTCTGTCCATTGGGTTGTCCGCCCAATCTGCATCTGTGAAGCCACACAACTTCACCTCATCCGTATGCCTGTACCATAATCCATACTCAGATGTTCCCTTTAGATATCTCAATACATGCTTACCCGCCTTCCAAAAGAGTTTGGTAGGGTTAACCATCGCTTAACTTAGATGGTTAACCGCATAGAAAATGTTCGGTCTCGTGTTCACTAAATACATTAGTGAACCTACTAATTGTCGATAGACAGTAGAATCCAATACCTCTCTAGAAGTAGCATCCTCTTTCCTCTAGTTTCCTGGAAGAGGAGTATCCATGGGTTTGCAGCCCTCCATGTGAAACTTACCCAGTATCTCCCTTGCATACTTTCCTTGAGACCAAAAAGTTTCACCATCTCGCTGCCATATTTCTAATCCAAGGAAATAATGAAGAAGGCCCAAATCCTTCATCTCGAACTCCTTTGCAAGGTCATCCTTGCATGAGTTTATCGGCTTCTCATCACCAGTCAATATTAAATCATCAACATAAAGAACAATGATTAAGAGCTTACCCTCCACCAAAATTTGGTATAGGTTTTCATCCGCTTCACTTTTGGTGAAGCCAAATCCAGTGAAATAGTTGTCTATCCGAGTGTACCAAGAACGGGGTGATTGCTTCAGCCCATACAATTCTCTCTTGAGTCTGCACACATGAAAATATATATCAAAGGTATCAAAACCTTCTGGATGTTCAATGTACACTTCTTCCTCAATGATCCCATTGAGAAACTTAGTTTTAACATCCATCTGATGAATGCACCAACCCATCTGTGATGAGAGTGCAAGGATGTATCTTATGGAAGAGTACATTGTGATAGGTGAAAATGTCTCATCATAATCTATCCCCTTGATCTGTGAGAATTCTTGGGCCACAAACCTGGCCTTATATTTCTCCACACTCCCATCAGCAGCTTGCTTTACCTTGTAGATCCATCTCGATCCTACCAATGATTTATCAATCGGTCTTGCGACAATTTCCCATGCACTGTTTTTGACAATGGAGTCATACTCCTCCACCATAGCATCAACCCAAGTGGGATCCTGCACTGCTTCCTAAAAGGAAGATGGTTCAGTCACAATACATTTGCTCATGAGATCCATGTATCCAACAAATCAATCAGGAGACTGTCTCTATCTGTGCTGTGAAGTAGGGGCTCCTACATTCTGTGTAGAATCTAGTCTCAATCTGTCAGCTTCCGTGGTGCGCTTTATGTCATTTTTGATGGAT
Organism: Picea engelmannii; assembly: GCA_009831015.1. Taxonomy (NCBI): domain Eukaryota; kingdom Viridiplantae; phylum Streptophyta; class Pinopsida; order Pinales; family Pinaceae; genus Picea; species Picea engelmannii. The sequence goes on along the minus strand of ML778123.1, from coordinate 226,043 downwards.
GGCTCTGCTTGAGTGGTTTCCTCCACTCCATGAACCTCCTCATGTGGCTGATTCTCATCTTGAGACTCATCTTTGGGAACCAACAGTTCCTCTTCTGGATGTAAGTCTAGATCCCTCTCAAGCGACAACCGCATGGCTTTCCCTTCATCGAATTTTATATCCTGTCGCATAATAATCATCTTACTGTTCGGCAAATACACACGATAATTATGGGTTTTTTCTGTGTACCCCACAAATATCTGAACTTCAGCAGTCGGTTCCATCTTCTTCCTAGAATTCTTGGTCACATGCACATAAACAGATGAGACAAAAATTTTAAAATGAGAAACATCAGGTTTCTTACCAGTGAACGCTTCTTCAGGTGTACTCATGCCAAGTATTCTATGAGGACAATGGTTTTGCACATAAACCGCAACATTCAATGCTTCTACCCACAAATGCGTTGGTAGGCCCTGATCATGCAGCATCGCTCGTGATGCACACATGATCGTTTTGTTCTTCCTCTCTGCGAACCCATTTTGTTGTGGGTTATGAGGCATTATGAGTTCTCTTCAAATTCATTTTCTGCTGCAGAAGTCTTTGAATTCGTTAGAGATGTATTCTCCACCATTATCGCTCCTTAGATCCTTCACTTGCTTCCCTGACTCTTTCTCCACCAATGCTTTAAACTCACAGAACTTTGAGAATGTTTGATCCTTCTTCTGCATGAAGAATATATAACATTTACAAGAAAATTCATCAAAATAAATAACATAATACCTATGTTTTGTTGTTGAAGCAACCAAGAATGGTCCACACACGTCTGTGTGAATTCTCTCCAGGATCATCGAAGCACAATTCTCCTTTTCATGAAAAGTGGACTTTACATACTTCCCCAGGGTGCACCCCTTGCACTGAACTAACTGAGCAAGTGTTCCCCTTGGAAGTCTAGTAGATATTTGTTGCATGATCTTCAAGGCTCAATGATGAAGATGGCCCAATTGCATGTGCCAAAATTTTCCCTCATCCCAGCTCACCACTTTTTTTTCCTTGCCCACCATGGCACCGCAACTATCTACCTCCAACATGTAGAGATTCTTAACTTGAATCCCTATATTCTTGACTTAACCTGTTGCTTTATGTCGCAGGAAAAATTTTCCATCACTAAAAACAACATCATAGCCTCTGTCCTCCAACATTGCAACTGAGACCAGGTTTTTCTTCAGACCTGGAACATGCATAACATTTTTCAATTGAAATGGTTTACCTGACTCCCTCTAAAATGTAATGGTACCAATACCAGTCGCAATGTATCGTCCATCATCACCCATCTCTATATGCATTCTGAGATATTTCTCCTCCAAGTCGCTGAAAGACTCTTTATCTCCCATCATGTGGTAGGAAGTGACACTACCCAAATAACACACTGATCCCGATGCACTTGATTTCATGCATGCGATCAAAGAGAAGTCAAGTTCAAATTGTGATACAAGAGCCTCACTAGTTTCAGCTCCAACAACCGTCTTGTTATTCCTCTTCTACGGACAATTAGTAGTGAGATGCCCATGTTCATGATAGTGAAAACACTTCACTTTGGAAAAATCCAGCTTCTTGACTTTAGACTTGGATTTTGAATGGAATTTCTTCCCTTTTCCTTTCCTTTCCTTGGTAGTCAAAGAACAATCCTCTTCATCATCATGCTTTGATGAAGATCCATCTCTGGTGTTCTGTCTGAACTCCTCTTGCACTAGATCTGACCATAGTCATTCCCAATCTGGCAATTTTTCCCTTCCATTGACAAAGTCTTGATAACTGTGCCAACTCTTGGGAAGTCCTAGGAGAGCCAAGCTCACCAAATCATTAGCAATGACTATTATTCCCACACTTCCAAGCTAATCTCAACATTGTACAAACTTCGTGAGATATTTTGGAATGGAGTCACCCTTCTCCATCTTGATCTTCTTGAGTTTATCTTTGAGCGCCAATTTCCTATGGTCGCTACTGTTTTGGAACAGATCCGTCAAAACCTTCCACATTGATTGTGGTGTGGCTTTCCCATGGAGACTTGAGACAATGTGGTCTCATACTCCATCCAATAGAATCCTCCTTGCCTTTGCCACTTTGTTTTTCCATGCATCAAGATTTGCAGTGTCTGTCGCATCCAACTTAGCAACATGTTTGTCAATGTATTCCTTCAAGCCATTGTCTTCGGGTACTGCCTCCATCCTGTCCTTCCATGCAATGTAGTTCGAGCTACCCTCAAGTGCATACTCCAACCTCAAGCCATTCAAATCCATTTCAATCTTCAATCAACTGTCGCACCAAGAAAATCCTTTTGCAAATTTGAATTTTATCCAACCACAAACTCAATTTCTACGATCCTTCTTTCCCTGGGAGGTTCGCACCTGACCAGTTACTAGCTTGAGGGAAGTTCACACCTCACTTGTGTATAGCCTTTGAACCTTAAGACAGAGTTCGAACTGTAATGCACTTTGGGGTGAGGGAGGTTCGCACCTCTCCTTTAAGCAGCCTACGAGAACCCTAAGGAAGTTCACACATCTCCTTTAATTAGGGTGCGAGAATTTTTGAGTATAAATGTGCGAAGTTTTCAGTACTAAAGTTTGCACCCTGCCAGAGACGAGACCTACTATAATACTATTATTTTCGCACCTCACTTCCGTGGCTCCATGGATCTGATACCATGTAGAAATTTCAATACAATTAATGTATTTCCTATGATTCTCCTGATCTAACAATTATATGCCACTTTTAAATACAAAATTGCTTCTACTAATATTCTTGCGGAAATTAAACCACGATCACAAAGTGAAATATCAAGAACACATAACATAGAAGTTTTTCTGGGAAAGCGTAAAGCTAAAAACCCCACTATCATATATTATGTATATCATGGATCATGAAACAATCTCATACAAAACTCTAATCCAAGAGCTCTCAGTACAATACAATCGTCTCACACTGTCATATAGAAATTCAGCAAATACATGTGCCAATTTTTGTCTCCAGACAACCTGCCTCCTCTGCACAATCCCTGCAATTAGAATTCTCACACTGAATTCAAATTGCCTAGTTTTCACATTCTCATGAGCATATCCACTGCATGTGTGATTGCATGAGTGCACTTTACTCAAATCACAAATGATAGCCAAACTGTCCCTTTCACATGTTATCTCAAATAGGTCTCCACTGGATCTGACATGCATGTAGTTAACCATGGTGAATCTTCAGTTGCATGTGAGTTCACTGATTGTGAATTAATTAATAATTAATTCACTGAACTCTCACTAGTGTAAGTTTAGTTACAACCAGTACAACTGGGCTTAACTCACTTAACTTAGTTAAACTACTTCACAAATCTCATAACTACACTTATAACTCTGTTACAACTTCAAGTCACCTCCATGTCTTACCAACCAACCTTTGAACTCGAATTTCCCATAGTTAACTGATTTTCCATTTCAGTCAATTATTTGAAGTAATTATGAGATAATAGATTAAAATTTATTGTCCAATTTATTTAAGGGAAAAGTAAATCAGACACATGTTTCTTGTTGACTTTTCAACATGAAGTGTGTTATCAATTGTACGAACCTTGAAGGCACTTGGTAAATAGGAATTCACTTCCAAGGGTGTTTGGCCATAGAAAACTTCATATGGTGTCATTCTAGTAGCTCAATGTAGTGGTAGTGTACCACTATTATGCGAGGGGAAGCCATTCTGCCCATTGGTGTGGATTTTCAAAAGAAACAAATCACAAATAGGTTTATAAGAACTTACTGTCCACTTCAATTTGACCATCCATTTGGGGATGATACATTGTGTTCATGTTTAGCTCTATACCCTAAAGTTTAAATGACTCCTACCAAACTTTGTTAGTGAATGTAGGGTCTTGATTGAAGACAATACAAGTGTGCATGCCATGTAACTTATATATGTGATCCCTAAGGACTTGGGCCACTGAGGACGGGCTAAATCAGTGCAATAAGGCATAAAAAATAACATATTTGGAAAGATGATTGACTACCACCATGGCCACTAATTTATTACTAGCTCTTGGGAGTCCCAATATAAAATCCATACAGATGCCAATCCATATATGTGTTGGTATTGATAGTGGTTTTTGTTATCACCAAAAAAATTCTCACAGGTAATACATACAATGTTCAAAGAAAATATCAACACAAGCACAACATACTTCCAATGTTTATACAACCTATTTAAACAGGATGCCAAAACTAGATAAAAAGACCAATGAATTTCTATGCACTTCCACCAAAGTTAGCACACGCGCACCCAAGCGGATAAACAAAGCACCAAATGTGTAGGTTGTGCATCCTACATGACTGTCTCTAAAGAAAATTGTGTTGATACATAAATGGTGCATTTATGAAATTTTTCGGGCCTCAACCACTTCCATGCTTAAGTAAACCAAGACAAGACCCCAAGACCGACCCAATATCTCACCTTGGGATGACTGAAAGGATGGGATGTACCTCTAAAGGTATCCCATTCACACTTGGAACATGTTATGTAATATCTTTCTATGGTCCTATAAATACATGGCCATTATATGCTAAAAATGAAGGAATTCATTGTATTGTTACGTTGCCCATTTTCTCTTAGAGAATCCATCTATTCTCTTGAGAGTTAATTGAGAAATCATAACATTTGGTAAGCTTCTCACCTCTTGAGAAACTTGACCAAAAAGTTCTTCACCATTGTTAATCTTATATAGGAGAGTAAAGCTCTATTTTTTGGGGACTCAAGAGCCCTCCCAAGGAAAAATATGGGATCCATAGTCCTACTTTTCTCCTTTGATTTTCTCAATTCAAGGATAACTTGCCATTTGGGTAGTTATCTCTTGTGTCAATTTCATGCATCTTTTAGAATTTACATGTTCTTAGTTTACTTACATTTCTTGGTTATTTGTTTTTTTATTTACTATCTTGCGGATTCACTAATGTACTAATCATTTTTGTGTTGTCTTGTTGGTCCAACAATGCAGCTAAAGGACTCCTTTTTTCTCACCCAAGTGACCAAAAGAGCCCAACAAATTGGAGACCATACTAGGGATTTGGAACAAATTCCTCCCCTATTGGGAATTTAGAGCTCTTATTATCACTCTCTTATGTTTGTAGGAACCAAAATCAGCCTAACCCATCCTTTAGACACTGCAATTTAGCCTCTGTTTAAGAGAACACATTTCAAATTTGCATCCTGCCATTTCTTTGTGTGTGTGAAGGTACAGAATAAAAAGTTGTGTGGTCTACATGTGACTGTGCACTTACCAGTCTCTATATACATGAAAACTACACTCTATGTGCTACTTTCTGCAATAAAATCCATGTAGAAGTTCTTTTTCATTTGATTGTAAGGGATTTTGAAGATGGTTTCACCAAGCAGTTGTAGGTTTATTTTATGCACTTTGTAAAAGCCACAGGACTTCTTTCTTGCATAGGTACATAGCCACACATAGACATCTAAGGGGATAAAAAGAACCATAAAATCTTTCCCTTTCTTTGTTTCCACATGGATGGCTTAGTATAATATTTGAATTTCAAAACTAAACCTTTACTTTTACAATCACCACATTAAATCGAGACTAGGAGACTATTTTTGACAATCTTGGAGTATGCTCTTTCCTCTCACCTTTGAGTGATCTTGGAAATTAGAAAAAATGATTGCTTAAGAAATCTCCATCTCCCTTTAAAATCAATCATTTTAGGAGAGGCTAATACCTCTTAGTTTTCTCATTTTTTGTAACTAAATCAATAATTTTAGGAGAGGCCAATACCTCTTAGTTTTCTTTGTTGAAACATAAACTAAAATGTTTTTAAGGGCCCATACATGCCCACATGTGCACAACCTTAGGATAGTTTCAAATTTTCTAGAGAAAACAAAATAGGAAGTTTAAAGGATTTGCAAGGGCCCATACAAGCCCACACATCTACAATCTAGGGACAGTTTCAAATATTTTTTATATTAGATAACATTCTAGGTAGATTAAAAGCTCAATATTAAGGACCCACGTGTCCACCATGCTAGTTACCTAGGGATTTTTCAAAATTTGTAAGGATTTTTCTTTGAAATTTAGTAAGTTAGAGATAAACACAATTTGTAAAGGACCAAGCAAGGTCCACATGTTAAAATTTTGATCACTAGCTTATTGAAAATAATTACACACTTCCACTTATTGCACACAACATCACCACATACTCAAAAGGTTTTTATTAGATACTTGAAATCGTAGTATGCTCTTCTCCTCGCGCCCATAAGCAATCTGGTAGGATCATAAGGGTTTCATTTGTTGAGTGAAAGTATTTTTCTCACACCGTTTTTAATCAAAGAGGTTGGACCATGAACGCAACCTCACAACCCACTTTCACATCCTAAAAAGAAAACATTAAACAACACATCTTTAACCTCCACAGGAGGAACACAAAATAAAATTGTAGTCTAAGTTACAATTTTAGGGATAGACATCCAAATAACTCCCCATTATCATTTTCTCATTGAAACTTAGAGGTTGTGAAATAGGATACCAAAATCCTCCAAATCAAGCATTCCTACATCATAAGGCAGGGATATACCCGTGAAGGGTCGAAGGCCGAGGTCTAATTTTTCTATGCGTACTTCCTTGGGTCACCGAACCCTTGGAAAGCATCCATCCTGTGACCCATTTCTTCAGCCAAAAATATGAATGTCATACTTGATCGAGGTGACTTAGTGGCCAAATCTAGGTTTTATCTACCCAAGTGGAGGTTGTGGGCTACAATCACACCTCAATCAGATTTTGAACGGTTGTTGGTAAATATCGCCAGTACTTTTGGGATATGCCCCCTCCACCCCTCACTATAACTGGTTGATTCATACATTCACCAGTTTATCTTCCAATGGTTTCTTTTCCCATTATTGAGTGATTTTGGAAGGCCGAGTGTGTTTTTAAGAGGAAGGATGATAGGTCTTTTAGGACACATTCTTTTCATTTGAGTTTATTCTCCCACAAAGATAAATCCCCCAAACCATATTACATAGTTACTTATGTATGATTTCCACTGTTTTATTACTTACAAATTTCAAAAACATTATTGAGATAGTCCATATTTACAGAAGCACTTGTTTATTTATTCTTCTCACTACCAGTTGCACACATTTACATATAGTCCAAAATCATAGGGGAACCAGAAAATCCTCGTCATTCTAGATGTTTGAGAAACCTCCCTCCAATCTTGGGAGGTGTTCCTAATTTGGATGACACCTCATCGCAACCAACACACACACCAGTGAGTGCCACCGTTCTAGGATCGGTTTTTCTTGGGTCTACCTTTCTTGGCACCAATACCTAGAAAAACCCACCTACTAGTCCTCCATCACAAGGAGGTGGAGCCCAACCTTCTTCATAAGATACAAGCTCTCAATCGTCCTCACAAGGAACATCTTCTCAACCACATCATACCATGGCTGGAACACCCCTTACCATGCCATACTTGGCATCCCACAATATTCCAAATTTTACCAAACTGACGAATGACCTAATCCTTCATGACTCCACATGGACCAATATGCCCACCAAGCTACCTTCTGACATCCCAAAGTTCAAAGGAAATCTAGGGGAAGAACTTGCTAATCACATCATGTCTTTCCATTTATGGTGTTCCTCCAAACATTATGGAATATTCCATTCATTTAATATTGTTCCAACGAACACTCACTGGTCCATTTTCCAAGTGGTGTGTGGATGAGAAAGTTGATTCCCACATGAACTTTGAATCTTTGGAAAAAGCCTTATTTTATTTCTTTCAACTCTCATTCCACCATGACATCAGTTTAGAAATTCTATCAAAATTCAAGAAAACTACATATGTCCATATCGTTGATCATATTCACGAATGGTGATGGAGAAGAAGTATTTGCAAGGCTGATACCACCTCGCAACAATGACTAGATTGGTTCCTCAAATCACTTTTCCCTCTCGTTGCCAAATATGTGGCTACAACCCTCCCTCAAACTGAATATGAGGCCATCACCAAGGCCCAACAATTTGATTTGATTTAATCTCAATCAAGGTAACTCTATACAATATTACTTGATTCTCCTCGTCCTCTACCATTTGGTCAAGACAAACCTGGAACATCACACACTGCCGACGGGTTGATTGGATCCATGGCCCATACTCACCCACTTTCTTAATAT
>ML778123.1:169871-217776 GCA_009831015.1 Picea engelmannii | reverse complement strand
CAATGCAAGTACCACATCTAGGTCCACCATGGAATACATCATACAACCCCATTAATGGAGTAGGAACATCCACCTCATATCATTAGTATGGATTCCCCCAAGGTAACCCATACTACTCCTTCCCAGGTCCCCCTCAACCCGATGCCCCACCAAATGGAAAACAACAGGTCCGGGTAAATTTCATTCAACCCTCCCTTATTCAACAAGTTCAATATTTTGAACAATTGAATAATTCCAACTCCCCTCATCAACCTAACAACAATTAGATAAATGAAAAGAACAAAAACCAAGGCTAGGAGGGAAACCCCCAACAACAAAATCCCTCAGTTGGGGACAACCCAAATCATGCTAACCAAAACCCCCAAGTGGGGAATAACAAAGGACAACCACGACAAGGGAGAAATAACAATCTCCAAACCAATTTCCTTTGTCCATTATGTGGCGAATACGTCTATTACACCTTTCATTGCCCCCAAATTTCCGATTACAAACTGATGAAGGAATCCATGAATCCACCATGGCCCCCCACCCCCCAAGGACCAAAGTAGGTACCCGCCAACTACTTGCCTCCCCCACCACCAATGGTCTTGAAAAACTTGATTCCTCATGAAGGTGTCATTAAAACGAAACCAAAAGCTTCCCCTTGCCCACAAAAAACATGAAATTTCCCTCAACTTGGACAACCTCAACCTAGTAATTCAACAGACTGCAACATCCTCCTCACCACTGAGGAGGAAATTCTCTTACAAACTTGCAGTTGTCAATACAATATGCCTCTTTAACCCTCCCCGAACACTTCAAATTCCCCCCAATTACCAGCAAGACAACCTTTGACGATACCTTCTCCTAACACTGAATCCATTACCTGGATTCCCTGTGCACCTATGCATAGGAATGTGCATAACCCCCATGCAAGGGATGCACACAGCTACAACCTTATCGATGATGTGGCTGAGTCACCAGCTGCCATACCAGTATTAGAGGTTCTCTATACTTTCCCTTCACAAATAAAGGCCCTGCTTTCACAATTGGAGGAAGTAGAACTAACAAACACCCATATGATCACGTTCGATTTATAAAAAGTAGACCCGTGCCTTCCCTCACTAGTCGCTTTCGAAAATCCCATCAAAATCAGGAACATCATAGTCCATCGATGTATAATCGATGAATGGGAATCTACCTATATCATGTCCAAAAATGTGTGGTAACAACTTGATTCACTTGAGTTATTTCCCTCGACCATTACTTTCAGAGCCTATGATGGCTGACCATCCCAATCAGAAGGACTCTACCAAAATATTCCAGTGGAACTAGGGGGGAAAACAATCCTTATTGACATTGAGGTCATTTATTTTCAACTGGATTAAAATATATTTTTTGTATGAAGCTACATGTATGTCAGTTATAACCCTAATTTTCACTAGACAGGCATACCTAGAAATAGGCCATCTTACTTACTATTTTTGCCAAGGCAACACTGAATAGCTCTTCTTAAAAACAAAATTTATGAAGATGTACACACCCTACACCCCACTACTTCCCGCGTATGTATGCTAGCTGCACCATTACCTCCCACGTGTGTACACTAGTTGCACCATTACAACTCGTGTATACCCACAAAAGTTGCAAAAAATAAAAAGTTGTAAGGGAATACGATATTTTGGGTAGTTTCCTAACCAATTGACCACCCATAGCCTACCACCCAACCGAATAACTATATTTTTGGCATATAAAAGAAGGTGTTGGGGTCCCATTCTAAGGAGAAGAATGAAAGTAGTTAAACTCTTCCCATTTCCTAATCCTCCCTTGCCCCAAGAATTTGTAGCCACATTGTGAGTTTGAGCCAGAATTCCCCATTCTTTCCCTTTTTCCTCATCCATAAACCTATGCCTATTCTCTAGAGAGAAGTGTGAGAGAAGAAGGATACATGGATGCAGTTAGATCCTGGTGAAGAGGAGCCCAAGAACCGTTTCGAGGAGCAGTCGTCGATCTCATTTTGTAAGTGACATTATGAGATTAATATAAAGAAGTACTTTTGTCGTCCTGCCATATGATGTGTTTTATCTCTATGTACGATTTGCATTTTTCTATGACATCTAACCCATTAATCCATATATAGAATGCTTTTTCGCAGTTTCTTGTTTGTATTTTGGTGAATGCAGGTCAGCCTTGGGAGGATATTTGCAGTCGAGAAGCAATCGAACACATTGGGATTGACACCAGACACGGATTTCAATGTAAGACTATTGGATCCCTATACTTTGTACTTTATCTATGAATGTGGGGCATTGTCGAGATAGTGGTTAAACGTAGGAGACTTTAGACAGTTAGATATTCCCGCACTTTAGAACCCTAGTGTAGTCCATAGGGGGGTTTTCCCACTATAGTAGAATTGGTGACCATACTGGGGAACCTCTAGGGATTTTAGGGGATTTCTGTTTTTGGGTATTTTTAATTGGTTTATTTGTTTCTTTTTGAGTTTTGGTAAGTTTCTGTGTCTTTAAGGGATTATGGTCTTCCATACCAGTACTCCCTGCATGTGCTTGATTGTTAATTTTTCTTTTTAGAGAATTCACAGAGGTGTACATGGCATGCCGTGGGTCTGCACGCGTACATATGTGCTCTATCTTTTGAAAACCTGCATACATACGCAGGTTGTTGAAGTATCAGCTGCGTGCCTGTGTCAGGAAAATCTTTTTAAAGAAGAGGCAATCATCCTCTTTCCTGGATGAAGCCATTTTTCTCAGGGGTTTTCTTGATTTATCCTTGGTCTCTGTTTCATACAGTCTTTGAACTAGGTCTGATAGCAGTTAGCTTCTTCTTTATCAAGTTTTCTTGTGTTTTCTTGATTAAGGTTTGAGACAAGTTTTATGAGTTTTTGTTGATTAACGTGTTTAGTATCGTCAATAAATCTCTGCGAGCCGCAATAGACCAGAAGTTAGTTTTTGGTCTCGTCTTGTCTTCACTTTTCCCTTTTTACTTTCTTTAGAAGAAAAGAAAAGAATTAATTTTCAAGTTTCTTATTTTAGAGCATATAAAAAAAATTAAAAAATTCTTGTTTGGTTAAGTAGTTAGGTTAGTTGTTTTTTCAGGAAGAAGATGCTTTCTTAAGTTCTTTAATGAATACTTAGGATTTTAAGTAGCTCGCAGTCGAGAGAAATTCAGTTTTGAGTTTTTCTTTTAAAATGTCTTAGAAAGAAAATTTAGTTAATGAGAGTTCAATTTGAAAATCTTTGTTTGTTGAAAAAAAGAAGTAATTTTGTTTCCAACATTTGTTCTTCTCTTTCGTCTCTTAAAAAACACCATCAGTTTCATTTTTCGTTCCTTTGAATTAAGATAAACCACTTAAAATTAACGCTTAATTAAAATTAATCAGACTTTGTGTTTGTAGGGTCCATTAACTAGATTAGGCTAGAGACTTGATTTAGGTTGGAGAGAAAACTCTTCAAGGTTTTAAAACAAACACAGGAGTCTGTGCTAGGGAGTGAAAAATTCTAGTAACGTGGAAACTATCTGGGACCCCCCTCTAACACAGGGGCTAAACACGAGGTCGCATGCGGAAAGGTAGCGGAGATAACCCCTCCAAAGCCGGACCAATCGTAGCGGAGGAACGCATATAGATGACTTATCTTGGGATTGCGTTGATCACATTTTCCATGGAGCTTCGTGGGTCTTGAATCCATTCGAGGTCCTTAGTCATCTTCTGAAACACTTGCTTTTGATACCCTTGATAGGTTTTAGGCTTGATACCCTGCTCATTGTAGTCCACCCGACTGTCGACTCTACCCGCCTGGTAGTTGTTCACAATCTGGAAACCTTTGATTTTAGGGACTTACATAGGTGACTATGGGGGTATACCATGGTACCTAGGGCATACGTCAAGCCACGCTTTACAGAGTATACCTGGAGGGTGATTCCATTTTTTAGTTTCACTTGCACAGATAAGTTGCTCTAGTGTTAGTTGTTGTAACTTCTCTTCCAACTAGTAATAGTGGTTTGCTTGATGCATCTCATAGGAACATTTTCTAGTGCATGTTTTAGTCTTCAACGATAGAAATCGTTAGTGTTTCATTGATCCTCTCACATAGTGGAATATCAAGACCTCTGTTGGTCGCGAAGGCTTTTGGTCCTGCCGACAGTTAAGTTGGAGCCACTACCACCACCGTGAAGGCAAAGACTTGACCAGGAAGGGTCATTTGAGGCGACTGGGCCACATGAAGATGTACCCGAGCCATCTCCGAGAGGAGAACATTCGTTTCTAGAGGGACCAACTATTTCTTACCTTGGAGTGGAAGCTCTCAGTTCATATAACTCTCTGATCACTGACTTGTCGGTGCCACTTTTGATACATATTGTCCCTCCAAGGGTAACACATCACGAGTGTCAGATAATCCTACAAGCAACGATGGAAGAAAAGTTTGCTACTTCATCAGGGAGTCCTCATACTCCCTTTACAGCTGCCACAACCGGGGGCGTTCCACCTCCTAACTCACCTTCGCAGGTACGGGCCACTATGGTCTCGAAGGCCTCTACCTCGGGCAGTGGTCTGATTCCATCCATGGTGGCAATCACTGCACCATTTACACAGAGTGCGACGAGCCCTCCATTTTCATACAGGATGCCCAACTATGAAACTAACTCGATCCTCTCCTACTCCACCGTACAGTATTTGGGTCTGGGGGTAGGGAGCTGAAATGATCCTTTGCAAGGGTCCATGGGGGGCACCTCAGCCCCTTATAATTCTTTCCCTCACAGCGGGGGTCATATACCTCTGTCATATCTCTTGCTCGATGGCACTCCTCAGCAACCCGTCTGGTCGACCATGAACTACAACCTGTCCAGAGCAGGTATTCAAGGACCTTCTTCTAGTACCAAACTGGTGGGTTCTTTGTCATTCTCTTTGTTTGACACGTTTGGTAACAACGTATTCTCGTTAGCTGCCATCTCAATCGAGGGCAACCCTGGTTTTGGATCACAAAATCTTGCGCAGGGTACTATTCCTACACAGGAGGAACACACTTCTCAAGGACCTTGGAATCCATGGCAGGGATTAGTTCCCTCATCAGGAATGTCAACCGAGGGAAACCCCTTCCATGGTCAATGGAATGTCGGGCAAGGCTCAGGACCTATGCACGTCGGATCGGAAGGGGGAAACCCTTTCCAGAACCTTTGGAACACTACGTCGGGAGAAATACCTTCTCATCCCTCAATGTCCTACTACGGGAGTCAGTCGATGACATCTCAACAAGCACAACATCTGAATTTCGGCCTAGGCCATGGTTTTTACCAGAACCCAGGCCAGTAGCCTAACTTTTCCTGGAAACATGGTGCCAACCAAATCCTAGGCTCCTATCCTCCTATACATACTCAACAACCTAAGCTACCATTTATGGAAACTTTTCATTTTCCAGACTTGTCAATATTATTGAATGACCCAATCTATCACTATCTGCATTGGCTTGCCATGCATGCCGACCAAGTTTCCCTCGGACATTCCAAATTTCGAAGGCAAGCCTAATGAAGATCCAGATGATCATGTGACCAAATTTAATCTATGGTGTTAGTCCAATTCTTTGAGGGATGACTCCATGTAGTTGCATCTGTTTCAACGTACTCTTATTGGGACTGCCACGAAATGGTTCATCGAGCTCGACTGCTCAAGATACTCTACTTTTGGCGAATTGGAAATGATTTTCTTAAACCATTTTCAATTACCTGTGAGATACAATGCCGAAATAGAACTGTTGGCCAACTTTGAGTAGACAAATCCTGGCCATATATCTGATCACATCTGAGAATGGCGACACCGAAAGAGTTTTATTAAAGTACCAGTTCCAGCAATATTCCTGTTGGAATGGTTCCTTAAGTCTTTGGTACCCCAGCTATCCAAGGACGTAGCAACGTCGGGGGTATTTTTAGAGGAAGAAGCAATAATGAGAGCTCAATAGCTAGAGTTGATTTACTCTTAGTCTGGTTTGGTTTATGAAGTTTTTCCAGATGCACCATGGTCTATTCTTCATAAGACCAGACATAAGTCTAGACCACATGTTGACGACATTGTTGGTTCAACACAAGCAAATCCCACTGATCTATTTTCAAACCAATTGCAACAATTGCCAATACAGCAGACATTGTCCAACCCAACTCCTATTTCGACTTCTCCCCTTGCTCAAACGTCAAATTTACACAACGTGCAATCGACAAACCCAAAGGCCAGCCAACAGGTCGAAGGGAAGAAAAAGTAGCGAAATAAGGGTAAGGGGGATAAGAAACCCACTAATAACGCTGGCGGGAGAAACACAGAGAGAAATAATTTGAAGTATCTGTGCAACCTCTATGCAAAACACCACCCAACTCACCTTTTTTCTTGACTCGCGGAGGCCCAAATGTTATTGGCGCAACAACATCCTGTAGTGTTAACGAACCCATTTCCTCATGGGAAAAATTTAACTCAAGCCTCTGTGAACGCGGATGGGGGTAGTTAGGGACCCCCTTCATCGTCTAGCAATCCCTTGACTTCAAACGTCTATATGTTGAAATGTGAAGCTCACATAGCTACTAGGGCACATGATTATGGAACTCCAAGTATTGTCGAAAAAGGAAAACAAGCCGACAACCTATGTGTTCCTCTCAAGATCGAGAGAATGATGGGTTAAACAATGACATGCATCTCGAAAGGGGAGTTCAAGAAAGCTTCACATAATCCAAATGCGAGGGCCGCCTAGAACTACTCTGTGGTGGAGGATTTGTCACAAACCCCTTGCGTGATGTCTGCTTTGGAGGTCCTTCAGAGCTGCTCTTCACAAAGAAAGCCTTTGTTAGCCACCTTAGGATCCGTCGAGACATGTAATCTGGGAACTATCATGCTTGATACAACCAAATTGAAACCTTGTCTCCCATACCACGTTACATTTCAGATAGTAGTGGTTCACCACATGAAATCATCTACCCAAAATATTTTTTGTACAGTGGTTGATGAGGGTGCCTCGACATGTGTGATGTTGTTGGCATGTTGGAAGGCCATTGGCCAACCCATTCTGTCTCCTTCACCTACTCTTCTCATGGCTTTCGATGGTCATTATTTCAGACCACATGGAATCATTCCTTTGTTCCTCGTGCAGTTAGGAGGGAAGATCGTGTGCGTCGAAGTTGAAGTGGTCGATGCACCTCTCGACTATAACCTCTTGTTAGGAAGGAGTTGGACATATGCCATGCATGTAGTGGTTGCTATAGTTTTTTGGGTCTTGTTGTTTCCAGATGAGGGCCGAATCGTGACCATTGATCAATTGTCTTTCTCCAGACCTGACCCTTCGTCAGGGACATCCACGGTCCCGATGATTGATAACCCACAGCCTGGCATCATCAACGTGGGGGTCGGTTTGTGCCCACCTATCATGGGTACTTTCAATTACCCACCTCTTTCTAGAGATGTCAAAATGATATCGGTTGTCCCCGACCAGCCTAAGGCTGAAATATTTTCAGTGTCGTCGTTCTGCACGACTTACTTTAATGATCTGTGGATTCTTCCTTCCCCATCATCTATGATGGAAGGGACATGGCACCATGGCATGTCTATGCCCTTGTCGATGTCATAAGTTTCATATTCTATAGTCCAACAAGATTCAACCGACCCCTATCTGACTCCTGCAGCGGAGTTAGATCCAGTTCTTGAGCCTGCCTAGGCTCAAGGTTCCCTTGCCACTACTGATTCCTTATACTTGGTCTTACTCTCTAACGAGGCAATATTAGAGGCGTTGACTGGTCTAGACAAACCCTGGGATGATCTCCATAACAGATCATACTTTCTCCCATAGTTAGGAAGCGTAGAGGTGGGAGAATTTGTGTTGACTATGACTAGAGATAGGTCTTGTCCTATTAATTCCCTGGCTACGCATGCAGTTTACGCAGAGGGTAATATGGAAACCATCGCTAAAACAATACCTATTGATATCTCCAGAACCCCTGGCATCGTGGAGAATGTCTTCATCGAAGTGGATTGTTCCCCTGAGGAGATTCAAATCTATATAGATTTATTTAAATAATTACGCGACGTTTTTGCCTGATCTTACGAGGAAATGTCAGGCATTGATCCAAGAATCGTTGAACATGAAAGCACGACTTACCCTGACGTCAAGCCAGTCCGGTAGAAGCTTCGTCTGATTAATCCTTGAAAAGAAACATCTTTAAGGCTGAAGTAGAGAAACTACTCAAAGTTGGTTTCATCTACCCCATCCAATTGACTCAATGGGTGTCGAATCCTGTTCCAGTCAACAAAAAGCAGGGTATGATTCATGTATGTATGGACTTCCATGATTTGAACAAGGCATGTCCAAAGGATAATTTCCCCACTCCATTTATTGACTATATTTTCGATGAATGCATAGGCTGCAAGGTATTTTCTTTCATGGATAGTTTCTCGGGATACAATAAGATGCAGATCAAACCTGAGGACCAACATAAAATAGATTTTATATGTCCGTGGGGTACATTTCCTTATCGCAAGATGCCTTTTGGCCTGAAGAATGTTGGAGCCAATTTTCAGTGGGCCATGTCTTTTGCTTTCCATGATATCAAACACCTAGTTGAGGCTTATCTGGATGATTTAGCGTCACGATCTCGCAAAAGAGATGATCATCCCACACACCTTCGACTTATCTTTGAGCGATGTCGCTACTATCAGATTCGCTTGAATCCAAACAAATGCAGTTTTTGCGTGACGTCGGGTCATCTGTTAGGTTTCATGGTTTCAACAATAGGGATCATGGTTGATCCTTTAAAGGTTGAGGCGATAGTTTAGTTTCCTCCCCCGTGCACAGTCCCTCAATTTTAGAGTTTACAGGGAAAATTGAAATTTTTACGACGTTTCATCGCAAACTATGTCGAGATAACAAAAGGTTTCATGTGCTTACTAAAGAAGATTGTTCCTTTCCATTGGGACAAAGCCACTTAGTTCTCTTTCAAAGCGTTGAAACGTGCCCTCATGTCTGCCCCCCTGCTTTGACCACCCAATTATAATAAATATTTATTATTGTATTTGGACATTGTAGAGTCGACCATCGACACGGTCTTGGTTCAAGAGGACAATTTTCTTGAAGAGCATGTGATTTATTACCTGAGTCAAGGCCTGGTTGGACCAGAACTCAACTACTCCCATGTTGAGAAACTTGCGTTGGCAGTAGTTCATGTTGTCCAATGGTTTTGTCACTATATCCTATTTTTCAAGACCACCATCATTGTCATTGTGAATCCATTCCAATATGTGTTGACACGAAGCGTAATCGGTAGAAATATCAGTAGATGGATAGTTATCCTCCAGGAATTTGACTTGGATTTTGTTTCGGCAAAATCCAAAAAGTCGTTGGTCTTTGCAGAACTCACCTTGGAACTTTTGGACGAGTCAAGTCATTTTATACCCGAAGATTCACCTATTAAAGGAGATATGTTTTTAAACACATCTTTGGATCCATGGTATGGATATATACTAGTCTATCTCCATACTTTGAAGTGCCCCACTTCTGCTTCTCGTGATGAGCATCGACATATACGCCATCATGCAAAAAACTATCTTATTCTTGAAGAAACTTTGTATCATCGAGGTATAGATTGCATCCTTCATCGATGTCTCAACCATGAAGAAGCAGAACTCATGCTTAACGACTACCACACTGAAGCATATGGTGGTCATTTGTCTTGGTTGGAAACCTCCCAAAATATTCTACGAGCCGATTACTATTGGCCGACGTTAATCAAATATTGTGTTGAATCGGTCAAGAAGTGCCACCCGTGTCAGATATTCTCACAGAAGATGAGGGCACATCCTGCTCCCATGTTTCTCGTCATCACAGTTGGCCCCTTCACCAAGTGGGGGATTGATTATACTACATGCCACCCCACCTCAGTTAGGGGGCATCATTATATCATCGTAGCGGTAGACTACTTTACCAAGTGGGTCAAAGCTATGTCGATGTTCAAGGATGATGGAGAGACAACATCTCTCTTCTTGTTTAATCAGATAATAGCAAGGTTGGGCATCCCGAAGGAGATTGTCACTGACTATGGCAGTCACTTTCAAAACAAAATGATGTCTGAATTAACATGAAATCTTGGGTTGAGGCAAGAACACTCATCACCTTATTACCCACAAGTGAATGGTCAGGTGGAAGCTGTGAATAAGTCGCTCAAGACCATTCTACAACGAACGATCAATTCGGCCATGTCAAATTGGCATTTGATGTTATACTCAACATTCTGGGCCTACCGAACGTCTGTAAATATTGCCACTAGTTTCTCACCTTTTCAACTTGTTTACGGGTTGGAAGAAGTCTTGCCTATAGAATGCCAAATCCCATCTCTTAAGTTAGCAGTATAGTTATTTCCAGAAACTTCACCACTTAAGGAACACTTATTATATATTGAGAAACTCTATGAGCAATGACATGATGCAACCTTGGCTAACAAGGCTCACAAGCAAAGAGTAAAGTGTCAGTATGATTGTTCCATTCTTCCTCGGATTTTCTCCAAAGGCAACCTTCTCCTAGTCTATGACCACGATAGGGATCCCCTGGGGGCAGGAAATTTCAGACCCATGTGGTTCAGACCGTTCATCATGAAGGAAGTTTTAAAGAAGGGCGCTTATCGTCTGGTTGACTTTGAATGGAAAGCTTTAGCGGAGACTAAAAATGGGCTCTACCTCAAGAAGTATTACTCATAGGTGGGCCTCCTTGGGTGACTTCTTGTACATATGTATAGTTCTTATACATTTTTAGTTTTTGTCTTTTTGGTCTTATGGACGTGTCATTTTGATGTCATCTTTTCACTATGGCATATGTCAAGTGAATCAAACGTGTTTGTTGGATTTGTGGACAGTGCTAGCCGACACACTCGGAGGCTTGCTTCTGCAACTTGGGTGATTTTCACACCTCAAGGCCAGTTGTTATCTTCTAGATGTATCTGTTTAGGTGATGCCACAAACAATGTCGCCGAATACAGTGCAGTAATAGAGTTTCTTCATGATTCCTTGTCGCATGGTATCTCTTACCCCCGGGTCTACCTATATGCACAATTGCTTGTGTCCCAGTTAAATGGGGTTTACCGCATTTACGATCCTACTCTACATCGATGATTCCTTAGGGTAAGTCTCTTAGAGAATTGTTTTGATTACATTACGTATATCCATGTTCCTAGGAAATTGAATTAAATGACAGATACTCTAGCTAATCAAGTATCATATTGGCATATTGCACACATGTAAAGAAAAATAACACACATACACATGTAAATACATTTGTAAATAAATGTAACCCATAAGACATAAATATATATATATATATATATCAAAAGTATCAAAGAACATAAGTGAGCACAAGTGCCTCAAAAAATAATGAGTCTGATATATAATGCAGAGTTTATGCCCTAAAAAATATACAAAGAGTGCCCCTGGCACAAAAATGGTCCACCATAAGCTAAGCACGAGGCTGATTGGCCCTGCCATAGTGGATTACAGTGTTTCCAAAACGTTGAAATAGCTGGACCCAGGTTCGTGGCATCCCAACAACATGAGGCTACATAGATGGCAGGAGATCCTTGATCTCAGCCATAGGCATAGTACGAGTGAGTGCAGACAGGTTTCTCTCCACTCATCTCAAAACTCTCTCAGCCTCTCCAGGTGGAGGTACACCCGTTGCTGCTACTGCCTCTAGTTGTGGACGACATCTACTCCATGCAAAATTAGCTAGACACACTGGTCCCACATCTATATATAACATATATATAGTTGTCATGTGCTCTAGTACACATAAAAAATATATATATAAAAAAAGAAATAAAATATTAAAAAACTTTTAAACAAAAATGTACCTAATTCTCCTCGCGATTCTTCGGGAGGTATGGGCATGTCAAGATCTCTGGAGAATTTGATCCCAGCATAGGGGTAGTCCTCTATAGCCGGAATCTTCTGAGACCACCAGTCAAAAAACATATCATCGAAGGCCTCGATGGTCCTCCCTCCCCCCTGTCATGGCAACAATGCTTCCCACCTACACACTGCTAGGAAGGAGGCTATGTTTCCCCATATAGTCTCTCGGGGACTAAGACTAGGTACCCTCTCAAAGAAGAAAGAGAAAATAAAACTCTCTAACCTGAAGTTCTTATTGTTCCTCCCACGACACTCTGTGAGATGTCTCTTCATGCACTCTAGCATGGTTGTACTCCAATCGAACACCTGTGCATTTAAGAACTGTACCGCGCAATGCATATGTGCATGTGAGGCCTGATGTAAAGCTGTGGATCCAGTGATCTGCGAAATAAGTAAAACTATCACTTTCAGTGATAGGTTGGTGATTTTGTGGGTCAGTACCTAGGAATCCACTTTATATGTTCCGACCTCACGGTGTTGTTATATCAACTCGGAAATGTTGTGAGGCCCAGAGGGAAAAGCACGAAGGTTGACTAGTTCCCCTCTCTTCGAGAGGCTAGTCAGAAAATAAATATCTTCAGTCGTTGGAGTCAACGACTGTCCCTCGAGAATAAAATCCTCTGCATCTGGGTGCCAATAATCCACCAAGGGATTCAACAACCTAGGTTTTTCCTACATGAGTGGACACTGAAAGAATTTCCACAACCCACATTGTTTTAATGCGGAAACAACAATGAGGTCTTCCTCGACCATGGAATCAATGTCCTCATGCTCTCTCTCTCTCCAATGGACATACATCCTACAAAATGAAAAGTTCAAAGGAGAGTCAAATGATGCAATTTAAAAATTTTCATATGTTTGAAGATGTACACGGTAGTATTGAGGACAGTCGCGTATGTACGTGGGTATAATTTTCACTGCCCGTATGCATACACAAGTTGTTCTTAGACAGCCCGCATACACACAGGGCCGACCCTTTTAAAGGTGTGTGCCCCTCCAAAAAACAAAAAGAAATGAAAAAAAGAAAATTGGGAATGAAAGAGGGACTAGATTGTACTTACTTGGTCCAAGCGGAAGCTTGTTTCGTCCACTGAGCTCTTGGAATCAACTTCTTTCACAAAGGGGTGTTTTTGGATTTTTGGTCAATTCTCAATTTGCAATGGTGATAATGAGCTGCCAACTTCTATTTATAGACGTTTTTGGCTCTTTTTTTTCATTTTTGACCCTCGTTGTCATTTTTTCTAGCTTGAAAATCATGTAACATGGTTCTTGAGTTTCTCATTGGATGTTATGATACAATTTACTTTTGGTTCGAAGAACTTTTTGGGAGTTGGGGCACTTTTATGGTCCTTTGGTGAAAAGTATTTTTTTCCAACTTTGTGCATTTAAGTTAGGATTCCACCTCCACTTGTTGCACCTCGTTGTCTTTTTCTCTTTACCATAGAATCAACCCCACCGAATTGCAACACAGAACCATCATTGTTGCTCTAGAAATGTCATAATTTAGTGGTAGATCCTACCCTCACATGGATGCCCTAGGTAGATCCTAGTTTCATTTTGGTGTCCATGTCGTCGCTAATGACTATAGGCTTGGGAGTCCTTTTAGTATTGTCTTGATTACAAGTTTGAGCCTTCACATGTCTGATATATTATCACTCTTGGCCTCACCCTCGGGACTCCCAAAAAACAAACAGGTCTTCTTTTAAGCCCTTTTCAGACCCTCTAAACATGAAAAGGTTGTCGAGCAATCTTGTTTCCCTTCACGCTCACCAAGATAAAATTTGAAGGCATGTCTATCCAGTGGTATTTTACCCCTTTTTCAGTATGGATGGTCAATTGTACGAATAAAGGTATACTCTAGGAACTTCGGTTCGCTAGAAGAGTACTCTCAGGTATAAGTTTAACCCTTTTTAAGGCCTGAGGGACTAAATTTACGAAAAGGAACCCCCACAGAGTCCATAGTTAATCTCTTTCCAGACTCCCTAAAAGTGAAAAGATCATCAAGTGAGCTTGTTTCTTCACACTCATTAAACCAGTCCAGAAGAACATCCATTACGAAGTGCATAATTAATCTCTTTTCAGACTCCTTAAAATTGAAAAGATTGTTGAGTGACCTTGTTCTTTCACACTCGTTAATTGGTTCAGAAAAATATCTATTGGCATGATTTTATCCATTTTTCCAGCCTATAGATTAAGGAGGAAAAAAATACACCTCGGGAGATTTGTCTCGCCGAGAGAGTTCTCCTCAGTAAATTTCACCTTTTTCAGGCTAAGGAGACTAAATCTAGAAAAAGGCAGCGAGTCCATAGTTAATCTCTTTTCAGACTCCTTAAAATTGAAAATATTTCCAAGTGACCTTGTCTTTATCACACTCATTAAAATGGTTTTGAATAGACATCTTTTCGGTGCTAATTTATCCCTTTTTCGAACCAACTAGAATATCTTTGAAAAAGGTACCCTAGTGGAGTCTTCTTTTGCGCTTTTTCAGACTCTCTAAAAATGAAAAACCACCGAGATTACCTTCTCTGGGCTCATTTAAAATTACATTGAAGGACATTATCATTGTGTCATGTTAATAATACTTGCATTCCTATGTCTTTGGCCTAATTCCGGCTCCATGTTGCTCTCAACTGAACCTTTGAATCATGCCTTATACGCAAGCCTTGTAGCACTTTGCCTATGCATCTTGACACCTTGAACCATGGAGGAATTTTCCCGAGTGTCCTTTTCCTGCACATGTTTCCCTTATCTAAGAAACAATGTGTTCATTGCACTTGGAACTAGTATGTTTTCCACACTCGTTCCTCCTTTGTAATGTATCATTCTTTTATTCTTTTTCAAGATTTCAAAATATTGAAAAAGACAAAAAAATCAAATATACCCCAAAAAGAGGATGGGAAAAGTATTTTCTTTTTATGGCAGCACAATGATTCGCCTTTGGACAAATCACATCCTTCCATTTGTTAGTCAATATCTGGGATTTAATATGGCCATAGGGAGTTGTTCTTGTAACATAGAGTTGTGTCCTCCTCCATTTGGTTATTCTTCCAAACATATGGAGAGTTTGTGTTGCATCCTGCATCATGAACTTATGTCAATGTCATGCTTCTTGAGTCTAATATTTCATCATGCTATTGTCCAAGGGAATTTTTACCCAACTTGAGTCGGCCCTTCTGTAGTTTGTGTCTTGTCCTCATGCCCATCCATCCCAAAAGTCCAATCAAAGTATTTGTTCAAAATCAATGAAGTTCTCTACCTGATCACCAAGATCCTCTTGTTTGTTCCCCAACAAGCCGTCGAAGACCTCTGGGTAATGAATATGTACACTCATATTGCGCTCCTACCTAAGTTTTGAATATCTTGAAGTTGTTGCTCGAGCTCTGAATACCTCATCTCCAGCCATCAGATGTCATTATCTTATTGAAGATGGATACTATTCATGTATATCTTTTGATTTTGAGATGTAGATCCACTATGTACTGCTTGCGGATACACTTTATATAGTTATATGACATGTATCTGCAGTGTATTTGATTGGCAGCCATGATTTATTTCATCCCAAGCATGGGTATGCCCGCCTGGGTGAGACAAGTGTTATTTTGCAGATGGCACATCCCAAACTCTGGTCCCAGGCTCACTCGATTCATATGTTTGTAAAGATTTGTAATTTATTTTGGCCATCATATGCTCTTCTAACCTCACACATTAGGGGTCATCTGTTATAACCCTATTTTAACTAGACATGCATACCTAGCAACAGGCCATCTTACTTACTATTTTTGCCAAGCCAATACTGAATAACTCTTCTTAAAAACCAAACTTTTGAAGATGTACGATCCCTGCACCACTACTTCCCGCATATGTACGCTAGTTGTACCATTACTTCCCATGTACGTACACTAGCTGCACCATTACAGCCCGTGTATACCCACAAAAGTTGCAAGGGAATACGGGCTTTTGGGTAGTTTCCTAACAATTTGACCGCCCATAGCCCAACACCCAACCGAATAACTATATTTTTGGCATATAAAAGAAGGTGTTGGGGTCCCATTCTAAGGAGAAGAATGAAAGGAGTGAAACTTTTCCCATTTCCTAATCCCCCCTTGCCCCAAGAATTTGTAGCCACATTGTGAGTTTGAGCCAGAATTCCCCATTCTTTCCCTTTTTCCTCATACATAAACCTATGCCTATTCTCTAGAGAGAAGTGTGAGAGAACAAGGATACGTGGAAGCAGTTGGATCTTGGTGAAGAGGATCCCAGGACTAGGTTCGAGGAGCAGTTGTTGATCTCGTTTTGAGATTAATATAAAGAAGTATTTTTATCGTCCTTCCAGATGATGTGTTTTATCTCTATGTACGATTTACATTTTGTTATGACATCTAACCCATCAATCCATATATAGAATGCTTGTTCACAGTTTCTTGTTTTTCTTTTGGTGAATGCAGGTTAGCCTTGGAAGGATATTTGCAGTCAAGAAGAGACCAAACGCATTGGGATCGACACTGGACATGGAGTTCAAGGTAATACTATAGGATCCCTATACTTTGTACTTTATATATGAATGTGGGGCATTGTCGGGATAGTGGTTAAAAGTAGGAGACTTCTGAATAACTCTTCTTCAAAACCAAATTTTTGAAGATGTACGCACCCTGCACCACTACTTCCCGTGTATGTACGTTAGTTGCACCATTACTGCCCATGTACGTACACTAGCTGCACCATTACAACCCGTGTATACCCACAAAAGTTGCAAAAAATAAAAAGTTGCAAGGGAATACAGGCTTTTGGGTAGTTTCCTAACCAAATGACCGCCCATAGCCCAACACCCAACCGAATAACTATATTTTTGGCATATAAAAGAAGGTGTTGGGGTCCCATTCTAAGGAGAAGAATGAAAGAAGTGAAACTTTTCCCATTTCCCAATCCCCCCTTGCCCCAAGAATTTGCAGCCACATTGTGAGTTTGAGCCAGAATTCCCCATTATTTCCCTTTTTCCTCATACATAAACCTATGCCTATTCTCTAGAGAGAAGTGTGAGAGAACAAGGATACGTGGAAGCAGTTGGAGCTTGGTGAAGAGGATCCTAGGACTAGGTTCGAGGAGCAGTTGTCGATCTCATTTTGAGATTAATATAAAGAAGTATTTTTATCGTCCTGCCATATGATGTGTTTTATCTCTATGTACGATTTACATTTTGTTATGACATCTAACCCATTAATCCATATATATAATGCTTGTTCGCAGTTTCTTGTTTTTCTTTTGGTGAATGCAGGTCAGCCTTGGGAGGAGATTTGTAGTCAAGAAGCGACCGAACGCATTGGGATCGACACTGGACATGGAGTTCAAGGTAATACTATAGGATCCCTATACTTTGTACTTTATATATGAATGTGGGGCATTGTCGGGATAGTGGTTAAAAGTAGGAGACTTTAGACCGTTAGCTTTGCCTACACTTTAGAACCCTAATGTAGTCTATAGGGGGGTTTTCCCACTATAGCAATGTCATGCAAGATGTAGCCTCTTTTGTATTTCAGACCATGCTCTTCCCCCATAATTGCAAGATGTTCACTATTGACTAGTTAACCCACTATGAGCCTAATCAATCAAGGCATATTAATAACATCCTCCCACTCATCTGAGATAGTTCTGACCTTTCACCAATTATGGAATTTAGACCCAGAATATTTGACAACCCATCATTGATGGGCTCATACTGAGGGAATTCCCCTCCCCTCCCAACCACAAGCACATCCCAAGTTGGAATTGTTACCTCATATGTAAATTCTTGATGACACTTATACACCACAAGTACCCCTTGACAGAATTCTCTTATCACCCTCTTAGGAAGAATCACCCATTCCAGAACACCCACCAATTACGGGTCAAATACCTATCTAGAAAATGGCCCCACAGGCCATCACCCAAATACCCTTCTTTTACCCACCACCCAGAGTAACAAAATACCAGGCATCAACTACCCTCACCTTTTCAAACATGGTGATACCCATCCCTGTATGGTATCTAAAACCACCATCTATGGTATTGGTCCCATCAATCCCACCTCAACCTGAGGTTTTTCATACACAACCAATGGTTCAAACACCAACTCTTCTAATTGGTCACATAGTTGGGAACATTTATACTCACCAAGGATGCCATGATACTAGAAAAGGGGGAAATGAAACCCACAAATGAAGAACCGGGAGGAAGAAATAACCCATACTCCCTTCCCCCCCATGAGTCCAACCACCATGCACACTTTGTGCAACAATTGGACACCCAACCAATCTCTTCCCCACTTTGTCAGAGTTATAGAATCTTATTCTTCTCCCCCCAAAAAAACTATTATTACCTACTCCGGTAGCGACACCTGCAACTACAAAATCGTCATCATCCCAACAAAATGGTCTCTGGACCAAGCACACATGAGCCATCTACTCATAGTATGGCCATTACATTCACCACTTCCCTTCTCTCCCACAATTTCAAGATACCCTAGCAAGAGTGTGTCGAACAAATTTTCCTCTGTCCTCGCAAGCGCCACCCACAAACACAAATATTATGGACATTCATTATGTTTCCACATCATTAAACAAATGAATGAGACACCCATGTGAATTGTGTGATCAACCAAAACATTTCACATACATGTGCTCTCTCATTATCTCTACTTTAGATCAACATATGGCCACATTACAACATGTTTCCACACCAATCCCACCTCCTCATGAACCTACCTTAACAGAACCTCCACATGGAGGCCATACCATACCCATATCAGGGTTATACCCCTTACCTTTGACCCCGATGGCTTTCCCCATACCTCCACAATTTGAATGCTTCCCAATGAATCCACTGAATTCGCTCATAAGTCCCATTCATGAGATTCTTCCTCCTCCAAATTTATATACCCCACATTTGTATATGGATATCTGGTTCATGTCGTCAAGTGAAACCCCTCAACCTCCTCCCACTGGTCCAACAACCTTAGCTAGAACTGATGATCACCCATCCTCATATTAGATTCCTTCCATATATAACACTCACATTACTAACCCAAACCTCATAAGAGATATCATCATGTCTCTATCATCTTCTTAAGCCGTTGTCGACCCATTATAATCCTTTATTTTTCAACCAGAGAAAGACATTTTAGAGGCCAAGACAACACCATATTTCCCCTAGGACACATTTCACCATAGATCCTTATTCTTATATCACAAATCCTTTCAATCATGCCTAGACACTCAGGCTTGGGCCATTGAAACCAAATATTTCATTCCCCCTGGTCATGTAGATTGGTTCAAAAACCCAATACCCACACCCAATGCCTTTGAAGAAGGGAACATGTCCAACATCTCCCCTATGATCAAGATAGATATCTCTATTAAACCCGATGTCAGAGAATAAATCGCTCTCGAAGTTGCATGCTCTCTTTAAGAGATCAAAACTTACAAATTCCTCTTTCAATAGTTTATGGATGTATTTGCATGGTGCTATACAAAATTTCTTGGATTAGATCTTGCCATTGTTGAACGCCGTATTGACACATGGGCTGATGTTACCCCTGTTTTTCAAAATCAACACCCCCTTCACCCTTTTAAGGTCATGGATACCAAAGGTGAAATCGATAAGTTGTGCACTACTAGCTTCATCTACCCCATTGCATAGACATCTTGGGTCTTAAACCTTGTCCCTATCAACAAAAAAAAGGAACCATTCGGGTCTTCACCGATTTTCATGATATTAACCAAGATTGTCGCAAAAAAAACTTCCCTACCCCATTCATCAACCAAGTTATTGATTCTTGTGTCAATCGTGAAGTCCTTTGACTAATGGATGGTTTCTCTGACTAACCAGATCCAAATTCGCCATGTCGTTCAATACAAAATGACATTCACCACCCCATGGGGTACCTTTGCATATTATATTATTCCATTTGGACTAAAAAATGTGGGTGCTACTTTCCATCGAACCATGACGTACACATTCCATAATCTCACCCATATCATCCTTTCTTACTTGGATGACCTCGCTTCTCGTTTCAAGAAGCGATCCCAACACACAATGGATTTACAACTTGTCTTTCAATGATGTCCTAAATACAACATTTGATTAAACCCCCTCAAATGTATTTTTTGCATCACAGCTGGATGCCTCTTGGGATTCATCATATCCCAACAAGGAATCACCATGGACCCCCTCAAATTCCAAGCAATCAACGAGATTCCTCGCCCAAAAAACTTACGCCGATTATAAATCTTCCAAGGCAAAGTGAATTTCCTACGATGCTTTGTTCCCGACTATGCCATTCGCATCTATGACTTCTTGCGCTTACTACGACGTGACATCCCATTCCAATGGGACCAACATGCCCAAGCCGTTTTTGACTCTCTTAAAGAAGCACTTAGTAAAGAACCCCTAATCAGTCCCCCAAACTATGATAGGGATTATATCTTGTACCTATCCACCTCATAGGCCTTAGTTGTAGGAGTGATAGTCTAGGTAGACAATGACCAGCACAAGCATGTCATCTACTATATAAACAAAAATCTCTAAATTCCACCTCTAAAGTACGACCATGAAGAGAAGTTATCCCTGGCGGTTTTCCTTGTAGTTAAAAAACTACGCCACTATATCTTTCTTCGAACTACCAAATTCATGGAAGATTCCAATCCAATGCAATGCTAGCTCAATTGATGCCAGATCAATGGAAAATTTGCCGTTGGATCGTCATCGATCAAGAATATGATCTAGAGTTTACCAATCCCAATAGCAAGAAAACCTTTGTCCTCATTGAGATAATTTCCAACCTTCCATCAAATTCATTCGATCCCCTTGTAAATGAAAACTTCTTTGATGCACATTTGTTCTTAATTTCATTTGATGACCCATGGTACATAGACATTCTCCTATATCTCTGTGCACAGAAATTTGTCCCTCATCTCTCCCAACACAATCATCATCGCAAGTATAAATGAGGTGAAATTGTGGTCCAACCTGCCCATATATATGCCCCCTCCCCAAATTTCCAACCTTTCATTCTAGAGATCAGGACTCTATTTTCCTCACCATTCACGACACAATGATCTAGATGTTGTCACCTACATTTTGGTATCGCCCAATTTTCCTTCCACCAAAAATTCTTAGGGAGCTCTCTTCCATCCCCAGGCACATGTACGCATGCTCATTATTACTTTTATCAAATAGATGTCATATGTTCTTTATCATAATATATTTTTCATGTCGAGTATTTGGTTTTTGTGTGCAGTTACTTATATAGATATCTTCAACCCATTACAGTCAGGCCATCATATGGCCCCTTCAAGTATATGTTCAAAACTAGCATGCACCCAAGCCCTCTGAAAACAATGGCATATTCCAATCACACCCTTTGACACTTACCCTTACGACCCCCAAATCCAACTCTACAGTACTACCACCTCCATTACATTAGGGTATTGTTACCTGGTAGCATTCTCACCCCCATGAGTTGTCCCACATATATTTATCCCCTGGAAAATTGACACTCATGATGTTCTATCGATTAGGTTCAGGATTCTCAGTAGCACTTCATCCCATTGCATGAACCTCATGCTTATTTCTCATCATCATGCTAACCACCCCATTATGGACTCCCACATCATGTTTCTAGTTACATTAAATGCACCTCTGCATGATCATTAAGCCCCCATCTCTTCCAACATCAATTGACCATTTACAATTTTATCCTCCATCCATCTACCTATTATAGAAACCCACACATGGTACCCCCACCCTTCATTAGTTG
Organism: Picea engelmannii; assembly: GCA_009831015.1. Lineage (NCBI taxonomy): Eukaryota > Viridiplantae > Streptophyta > Pinopsida > Pinales > Pinaceae > Picea > Picea engelmannii. Next base: position 196,072 of record ML778123.1, on the reverse strand, counting down.
CATCTCATTACTGGATCCCCAAGCAGGCCCAACCATCCTTCACTGGGGAACCCATTTTTGTACTTGTACTTTCAACCCAATTATTATTTATTCATTTGGTAATTGTATAAAGAAAAATTCAAATTCCAAAAAGTAGAGTAGATTTTTGTTGTTCCAACCAACGACATCTTTTTCCTTGGCGCACAACAACCCATGTTTCCCTTGGTTGGGGAATTCCCCTTTCATCACCATATTTGAAAACATATCCCTATCATGTCCCAAATACCAACTATGACCAACACACATGTCCCAAACATTCATACTTTGACTTATCATCCATTCCTTTGCAGTCTTCCCTATACAACACAGTTCACCCACCATCTGGTTTTTCCTCTGACACCAGATCCCATTTACGGTTTTTCCCATAATTCCCCAACCAAGGGAAGTTCTTGAGTCCCATACATCTTGAACATCGTGCATGTGACCAATCCATCCATATTTTCCTCCATTTAGTTCCTGATACCCATTTAATAAAATTGATGCTAAGAATTCCTATGCTTCTTCCAGTCCTACTCCCTTCCTTGTCGACGTCAACACACATTTCCAATAAAGTCGAAGTATCTTGGCTCTCATTCCCTTATTAATGAGCATTTTTTTATGACACAGAAAGAGTCATCATTGATATCTGATTTCATTGACCCCCATAACATTTGAATCTGAAAACATTCCATTTTACGATGGGTCTTACTATGCGACCATTGTAGTTTTCAGTAACCGTCGAAGACCTCTGAATTCGCTAGGCCATAAATTCCTCAGAGTCAACTATATCCTGATTCAGATCCCGTTCAATCCCATGAATTGTCATCTTTAGTTTTGGACGCCCCTGAGGGCAATGCATACATCCACTTCATCAACAATTTTATTTACCATCATTTATTTATGGTTTCATGAGATGAGCATGGGGCATGCCTACCTTGTTTGTACCCAGATTTAAATTTCATTTTTTTGGAGAATACTTGGTTCCCATCAAGATCCCATTTTCCTCCAACGTATCTCTCCTACCATCCTCCTCAGACAATATCTACAACTCTCCTATTCACAAAAGAAACAATGATGTATTTCAACTATACACATGCTCCTAACCTCACACATCATGGCGCATCTTTTATCACCAAAACATTTCTCACAAGAAATACAAATAATGGTTGAATAAAATATCAACACAAACACATCATACTTCCTACATTTACATAACCTATTTTAGAAAGATGCCAAAAATATATAAAAATACCCATGAATTTATGCACAGTTCCACCAAAGTTAGTGTGTGCACATCCATGCAGATCAACAAAGCATAAAATGTGTTGACTGTTCATCCTGCACGAATATCCCTAAAGAAACCCGTGTTGATGCAAAAACAACACATTTATGAAATTGGTTAGGTCTCAACCACTTTCGGGCTGAAGTAAACCAAGACAAGACCCCAAGATCGACCCAAAAGCTTGCCTTGGGATGACTGAAAGGATCGGATGTACCTCCAAGGTCTCTCATTCACGCTTGGAATATGTTATGTAATATATTGCTATGGTCATATAAACACATGGCCGTTATATGATAAAAAGGAAGGAATTCATTGTATTTTTATGCTTCCCATTTTCTTCTAGAGAATCCATTTATTCTCTTGAGAGTTAATTGAGAAATCATAGTATTTGGTAAGCTTCTGACCTTTTGAGAAACTTGACCAATAAGTTCTTCACCATTGTTAATATTAGATAGGAGAGTAAATCTCTATTTTCGGGGGACTTAAGATCCCTCCCAAGGAGGAATAGGGGATCCATAGTCCCACTTTTCTCTTTTGGTGTTCTTAATTCAAGAATCACTTGCGATTTGGGTAGTTATCTTTTGTGTCAATTTCATGCATCTTTTAGAATTTACATGTTCTTATTTTTCTTTCATTTCTTGGTTATTTGTTTTTTTATTTACTATCTTGTGGATTCATTAATCTACTAATCATTTATGTGTTGTCTTGTTGGTCCAACAAGGCAGCTAAAGGACTCTTTTTTTCTCACCCAAGTGACCAAAAGATCCCAAGAGTCGCAATCATTAGGTGATTTTTGAATTAAAAAATGAGCCTCAAAACAAAAGATGTACTATCAAAATCAACTTTAAAAGAACCAATAGCAAAGTATTTTTTAGAGGTGAAGTTTCGCTAATTGGCTATTTTTTTCCATTATTTTTGGAAAACATATTCACCAATTTGGTTAAACATTCATCTATTTTTTACATAAATGTGATTAAATTGATAATATGCACCAAAATTTTACAAGTTTTAATCATAAAGTATATGTTTTTTATTGGATATTCTCTTACATATTTATATGTATGATTTTTCAAATTGAAATAGTCACCTAGAATATTATACATAGGTATAATACTTGAATCCTTAAAAATACTCTGACCAATACAATTTAAAATGATTATTTCAACCATAAGGGTAAATATTTTTAGAGGGAAAGGAAGAAAACTACTTTTTTTAATCATATTTTTTACTTATCTCCTTATAGGCTTACTCAAATTTCAAGTGTAGGAACTCATTAGGTACGAAATTAAATTTCACATCATATGAGTACCCACTCTGCATACTTTTGATAGAGCTTAAGTGAGATAAAATGGAAATACAAGAAAAATACATGCGCCAATTGCCTTCCTTATTTAATACCATGACCATCGATGATGAATAATGGTTGGTACTGGGGCATATGCATCCAATCTCCAAGAATTTTTGAATCACATTTTCTATTTCATTCTTTTGTACAAAAGGGGTGTCTATAAGGATGCACATTTGATGGTAGACTTACTAGAATTAGGGGAATACCATGGTCATTCTCCCCATGTGAAGGTGGTAAACCCTAGGATGTTTCATATTCCTATTGATTATTAGAGAGGACCAACTACAAATCAAGGTGAATCTCCAATGGGGTGTGTCCACTAGTAGGGCATTGAAATGTACAATAATTCTTGAGTGGAATTTCATCAATAACTTCACCATACAATGAGAGGTGATAATTTTAGGGATGCCAGATGTAGTCCTCTTGAGGGTATGTTTGTGCCCTTCCTTAGTCAAGCTCATGTATAAATCCTTGATATCCATGGAGACGGGTCCCAAACTGTGTAACTATTCTACCTTGAGAACTACAACAAAACCACTTACCCATTTGGAGTTTCACATTTTCTCATCAACCACTATTGGATTATTGAGAAGGGGGGTGAATCAGTAATAGAACAATAATCTTTTTTAACCACAAAATCTAAGTGTTATATCAATGTAGCATTATCATCCAATAGTTGCAGAGTAAATAAACAATGAACAAATAAGAAATCATACACATACACAATACACCAATGTTTTTAAGTGGAAATCCAAAGCGTGAGAAAACCACTGAATGCTTTTTCTTATATGTATTTAAGAATTACATTCATTGGAAACAACAACTTCCTTTGTTTTCCAGTTGCAACCGGAAGGAGGCTCCAACCCCCTAGTTTCTCAGGCTACAACCTGAAGGAAGCTCGAACTCCCCAATTCCCTGGCTACAACCAGAAGGAGGCTACAACCCCCTAGTTTCTCAGGCTACAACCCGAGGGAATCTCCAACTCCCCAATTCTCTGGCTACAACCAGAAGGAGGCTACAACCCCCTATGTTCTTCGGTTACAACCGGAAGGTGGATACAACCACACTTCCTTGCCCCGTCCAACCGCCCTGACGTATAAGTAGAATGATGGAACCATTGTCACACTATCACTGTGAGATATATTGTTGTAAACCTATACCAATCAACCTGTAAAAACTTGTACCAATAACCTGTTCCAACATTTACCATACATCAACTTGTACCTCAACCTATACCATAAACAAATGCATTAACCATGCACCAAACCTGTACAAATAACTTGTCACAATAACCTGTCCAAACAACATGTAATCAACTTGTACCATAAACAAGTGCATCAGCCATGCAACAACCTGTACCTCAACTTGTACCATCAACGAGTGCATCAACCATGCACCAAATATGTACTAATCATGCATCAAATACACATAAACTATGACTCATCAAGATCTACCAACATCATCAACTATACACCTCATGTATGTGCCAACTCATCAACTACTTGTCTCAACCATGTACCCAACATGTACCTCAACCAAAATCCCTCATCAATTTCATCATCCAAATCTTATTTGTAACTATGTAATAGACCTAGTGTATATGATCACATACCTACAAACCTTCCTTAACTTTTACAACAAGAGACTAGCATTTTCATCAAACTTTACTTTAGTCTCACATGACTAATTTTGGATTAGTTAACAACCCTAACTTGAAATAATCATAACTATGTACATATAATGAATACAGATCTGAAAATAGTACACAATGTTCTTCATTGTCCTTTATGCAATTCCTCCAGGTTTCACTACTTGGAACCTCTCAGAAAATGAGTTATAACAAAAATGGCATACCTTGTTGAATTCTAGCTTATTCTAGAGAGCAGACTTGTAGAGCGTTCCTCGCACAGAATATTTGTTGTACGGATCTGAAAATGGTACACAGAATACTAAAGACTGTACTCAAACCAATACATTTGGTATTACATAATTTGGATATGTTATGAAGAATTTATGATATTTTTACCCAAAACACATGTTTTAGACTAATTTCATGACTAGCCACAAACCCTATTTTCCACCAAGTGTAACTCCAAAAGTACAATGACCCAGAAGCTGAAATGTTTATCACAGCTACTTGGATATGTTTCCTCAACAACCTCCCATTTGCATGGTCTAAATAATTCGAGAAAAAAAAATATTTTGAAAGTGGTGAAATGACCTGTAAATAACATACCTTAGAAAGCATCATCAAAAGAATTTAGCCTCCCTTGCATTTGGGCCTTCTTTACTTCACCTTCCCTCTGAAATTCAGCTTAGATATCCTTTGGTTACCTCAGTCACTTGTAGATATTCAATATCCTCAAGTGTGACTAAAATGAGAGACCCTTTCCTTTTATTTATACTTTTATGTAGCTTCCTCAACGGGTTACCTTCTAACCATCTTAAACCACTTTCCTTATTTCAGGGCTAACCCACTTCTAACCACTTGTCCACTTAGTAATTTTTCCATTAAATTTATTCTTTAAATAATTTATTTTGTATCCACTTTGAATTATAGTACACTCTGTTGGGGACCTATAATCATAGGTAACCCGATTCTTCGACTGTTGATTTGGCATTTCTCTCGTGATGACGAAGTCTATCTTGGTTGACCCCGTTTCTCCCCTCCATCCATTTCGCTCGATCCCCCATCACCCTGCTGCATCCTTCATCTATGCTGCGCCCTCTCTCCCTTGTCCTTTTGCCCCGTTGACTACCTCTCGCCCGCCACCCATTCACGAATAAATAAACTTAGGGTAAACAAAAAGAACAATCAATAGGTTAATAATGTTAATAATTAAATTTAGTATAGGTAGACTTATGTTAGACTTGTTAATAATAACTTAATCATTAATTAATTAATTAATGATTAATAATTAAGTTAGTTGTTAATAACTAGGTTAGTATGTTAGAATAAACATTAATAAAAAGTAAAACAATATAATAATATTAACAATAAAATATAATAAATTAAAACTAATAAACAAACATTAAATAACACAAAACAAATTAAATATAAAAAACAAGATAAAACATATTAAATATAAAAACAAAAAAAAAACTTAAAACAAATATATAATAAAACATATATATAAAAAAAAAACATAATAAAACAAAGTTGAAATAAACTAAAACTAAACAAAACACAAAAACAAAAACAAAAACAAAAATAAAAAATTAAAAAACCAAATCTAACGTAAGTCTACCCACCCAAAAACTTCATGTGCACATCATATTGTATTGAATTAAATCAACGGATGTGAATAATTCCAGACCCCCCCTCACTATCCGAAACTTAACGAGAGGGGGGGGGGGTCCGGAATGGTAGTTTTTAAAAACCACCCCTCGGACAGGTGTCGCCCCCACATTCCAGCGGACCCCCCCCAAAAAAAAAACCGTTTACCACCTCAGGGGGGGTCCGGAATACCACCCATCCCGAAAAAAAACCACTTTCCTCATTTTTTGCCATTTTTTCCTATTTCAGTACGTCTTCTTTCAAAAAGGATTCTGGGCAAATGAAGATGGATTTTCAAAGTATGAGAGAGGTTTTTTCTCAACACGGGATGACAAACAGAAACCTCTCTCATGTTTTTCACCGCTGCAACGAGAAGGGAGAATCGAAGCCATCTTCGAGGCCCTTTTTTCCAGATTTTCACTTTTCCATTACAATCATAATTTTGCGGGAGCTGTTACGGCCAGCTGGAGGCGAATTTGGCGAAACCAAAGGAGGTTTTTGTCCAGAAAATGCCCATCTACAATAAATTCCTTCAATTTTTTCCCAGGTGTTGGCGTTGAAGAGAAAAAGATGTCTGTTCGGACCCCTTTTTCACAGAAATTAGGCCCGTCTTTCATGGCGGACAGTTCCAGATTTTTGGGGATTTATGGCTATTTTTGGCCGAGGTGGTTGAAACCAACTTCCAAAACTTATGGGGAGGTCTATCCTATTTATTCAGAGGATTTAAATGTAAAGAGGTTCGACCTGGAAGTACCAGAGAGGGGAAGATAATCTAGAAACAGTTTATGTTTTGTCAAGATGATCAACGGGTTGAAGTGATTTGGAATGAATATTAAGACACTGGATTTCAGATTCTTGTGTCATGATTCATGGTGAATTTTTATGATTTAAACTGTCATTTTCATGTTTTTCTCATATTGTTTTCTTCCATCATTGTTTATAAGAAAAATATAATCAGGATTTGTCTTGTACACTCTGATTTGGCTTAAAGCAATGTTTATGTTTTCTTCTGCAAATTGAATGTAGAATTCAGATGAACGCTGCTCTACATTTGAGATGATTCTTAACCCATTCTTATTTTCCATATTACAAAATATTGAGATCCATTGTCATGGCTGCCTTGCCTGGTTACCAATGTTCTTAGTTATTTATTCATTCATCAATTTTAACTTGTTGACTCCATTCTGCCCAATGGCCTTTTCCTCTATTGCCAACCAAACCCTCATCTAAATATTTCAAAAAACCCCAACCCCATACTTTCATAGCTATCCTAACATCTATTCCATACAAAACAAGTTAAAGTGAATAGAGATATCCCTCTCTAAGTCTTGGAGGGATAGATCCAAGACTCAAAGTGGTTTTGATGTTGCCTTTGTGACTGCCATCACAGCCTTGGGCAAATTACAGAGCGCTAAAACACTCATCACTTCACTTTATTATTTACCTTCTAAACTCTCTTAAACCACTTTCCTTATTTTAGGGCTAACCCACTTATAACCACTTGTCCACTTAACTTAACCACTTTCCATAATTAATAAGTTCTCCATTAACTTTATTATTTAAATAATTTCTTTTGCATCCTATTTGAATTATATTACACTCATCACTTCACTTTATTATTTAAATAATTTATTCTTTGCAAACAGTTTGACTACTTTGACCTTTTGGGGCTTCTAGATGACTCATGAGGGTTCTCCAACTTCACATGGCCATAACTCTCTAATCGTGAGGAGTTATGTGACGTTCCACATACCACCAAAAATGGCATGACATGTACTATCCATATAGAATAGTCTTACCTAAAAATATATCAAAACTCGTACAATTATCCATCAAACAAACTTGGGTCCATTACCCAAACCTTTGTGCTACCGGAATTCACTACTAGACTTTCTTCAAGGGTTGACATCAATGAAAAACAACCCAATTAATCAACAACCACCAAATTTCATTGTACTACCATTGGCTATCATAATTTAAAAATTAGATATAGGATGGACATGAGAATGAATATTTTTAGCGACTCTCCTATGAATAAAATTGTGGGTCCTACAACTATTAATCAATAAAATCACTTTGAAATGATTTATGTAACCAATCAAATTAAAGGTTTGGGGTGATGAGAAAAATAATAAGGCATAGAGAAAAATCTAGGGTTCCTTTACATAATCTTGTAAGGTTTTTTCATCATCCACGGGAGGGGTGGGATATTCCAGGTTTTGTTTAGGAGTGTCTTCAACTGAGTTGTATTTTGAGGGATATTGTGAGGAAACATCCATTTAAAATAATTTATGTTATTTACATTTGTGCCCTTTGAAATATTGCTCATTACAATTATACCAAAGTTTGAGGCGTTGGCATTCTTCCATCTCTTCTTGAGACAACTTTTGGATTCTTAATGTTTGAGAGTTGGAGGGGCTTGGGGTAGTTTCTGTGGGAGGGCCAATGTGAAGATTAAATGAAGGTATTTTGTTTTGGGCATTGATCACCATTTAAAAAAATTATAACCAAGTTTCAATAGGCAAGACACTACAAATGAATGAGGCCTCTTCAAAAATTCCACTCACTTGTTAAATATAAGAAAGTCACAACCGAAAAATTTTCTTACATGTTTTCCAGACAAATAGTGCATAAATATTGTAGTTGTGGGAACAATAATGCACTTTGTACCATTCACTCATGAATTTATGAGGGAAGCATATCTAAATGACACAAATTTTGGAGATGTATATCAATGTTTAAGGGAGAAATCAATTGCTAAGTCAAAAGAGAATGAGTATCATCTTCAAGATGGGGTATTACACAAGTTGGAAAAAATGTTCATTATGTTGGACATAAGGATTCAACTTATAACATAAGCTCATGCTTCAAAAATTTCTAGGCATTTTGGATTTGGCAAAACAATGAAAAATATTCAAATGTATGTGTATTGGCCTACGATTCAAGAGCAAGTTTCCAAGTATATTGGTGGTTGTGTGCTTTGTAGTTGTCATGTGCATACCACTTCTTGTACATAGAAGACCATACCATGGGAGAGTATCTCTATGGATTTTTGTTGGTGAATTTCCAATGACTCGATACGACCTTGATTACTTATTTGTATTTGTTATATTCTTTCAGAAAAATGTGTGCTCTTATTCCTTTCAAGAAGAAAATTAAAGGCCATGAAACAACAAAGTCATTATTCTCAAAAGAATAGGTACATATCATATTTCCTCATTTGATTATGTTTGATCAAAATTAAATATCTTTTGGAAAAGTTGTGGATTAGCCTATGGGATATAATGAACATGAAGTTGAATTACTCTATGACAGTCCATCCCTATAATAATGAGAAAGTAAGTTTTCAATGGAATTTGGACTCATCTATTCAAAGGATATTGCAGAAATCATCGAAAATATTAGGATCATCATATTTTGTATATTCAACACTTTTATAACAACACAATACATTCTTCCACCCAAAATCCCCTTTCGAAGTTTGGTTTGGTTATTTACCACCATCACTCTTTGATGTTTTCTATAGGCCATTTAAGGAGAATGAGAAAGATACGCATGAGGAGAAAGATAGAGAAGACAATGTCATTGGTAAGCATGGATGATTTTAAGGATCGAAATTTATTTTTAAATGTAGAAACCTTGGTGAATCTTACTAGTCCTTCATTTTCCAACTATAAAATGTTTGCCGATATTTTTGTAAAAATATTCAAATTTCTAAGGATTTTATATTAATTTGTATAAAATTTTGGCGATTTTTAAGGTAAAATAATTTAATCCTATAGAATTTGGGCGAATCATTTTTAGAATAACGAATCTTTTTTGTGGAAAAACAATGGAAACTTAGCCCATGAGCGAAACTTATCCCATAAAATCATCCCTGTTGGTAGGGTGAAGGAGATTCATTTGAAGATGCATAAGTAGTGGATGTAGAGCCAATATAAATATAAGTTATTCCATGAATAATGGACTTAGAGACAATAGAAATATAAGTTATTCCATGATTGGCATAGAATGAATAAAAAATACTATGTTGGAGATATAGTTTTGCTTTATCTCAGTGAATAATGATTGCAAGGATTGATTGAGAAGTTGAATTCATTGAGATATGAGCTCTTCAATATCATATAATAAGAAAGTGATAATGCATTTAATATGACTCTACCTCCATATATGATAATTTATTCAATGGCCAATGTAGAGAACTTGTAACTATATGCATTTTTCATGTTGGATGAGGAAGAAGAAGGAAAACTATTAAGGAGGATATAATGTTGCAAAACAAGGTTTGTACTACTCTTAGAGGTCAACATGAGATATGGTAGAGTGGAATAAAAGAACAATTATTATGGAAGGAAAAATGGTCCAAGAGGGACAAAGTCATTGATTTATTCCCTTTTTTCTTCCATCAGTACATTTTGGGACAAAAATCCTCCTGTAAGGTGCTAGACTTTAATGGCTACATGCACCTTTGTTGCATAATCACCTTGTTGGTAATTGATCAACATGGATGGAGTTGACAAAAGTTTGATGGATAGAAGAGTTGATTTTGGGAACCCTTGCACGATGGCAAGGCACGCCACACACATGTCAGGTGCCCTTGATCAGACCAAGTTCCCCTTCTCAAACCGAGTGCACTACAAACCTTGGTGGTTCGCATTAGTTGGAAACACCAGGAGAATATTGGAAGGGAACTCGACGTGGGAAGGGAAATATGGTTATCACAATTGACCTCATTTGCAAGAGTACACTAAGCATGATGGAAAACGTGGCTAAGAATAAATTACAAGCATATAGATGACTTAAGTACACTAGGATGGTCGCACTTGATGGAGCACATGTTGGCTAGGAATACTTAGTTGGGAACACTTGGATGTATGCACATTGGCTAGGAACACTTGCAAACACCTTATAGGTGCACTTCTTGGGTGGACATGGGTTTACCTTGTTGAGTGCTCTTCTTGGGTGGACGTGGGTGCACCTTCCAGAGTACACTTCTTGGGTGGACGTGAGTGCACCTTGCCAAGTGCACTTGGGTGCACCTTGCTGGGTACACTTATCGACACACTTGGACGTGGGCACACCTTTGGAAGAGAAGACATGTGGAATTTGTGATGTGGCACCATTGGATGTGAATTTTGATGGACAAGTTATGTGGGAATGGTTGATTTAAACAAGGGGGAACTTAGGTTCACCTTAAAGTTGAAGGGTCTTGAAGGTGGAAGACAAGTCTCATATAAAAAGGAGGATTCGTCAAGTTTTCTGAGGGATTCAAAAATTCATTCACAAAAGAGTGTAAAAGAGATTTGTGATAGTGCTAAGTTTTTGGGTTGGCATAGTAGGGTGAATTGCATTGGTTGAGTGAAAAGAAGGAGAAGATAGGATCTGAAATAGGTAGGCATCCAATTGTTTCAGGGGTTGGATCGACACTTCTTGTAGGTAGTTATACCTTTTGAAATTGTAGTCGGTAAATGAACCACAGACAGTTGGTCACACTCCTCTATTGTACATTCTAACATTCTTCATATAAATAATTTTAAGGCACCCCCTTGGGTGTCACCCATATATTTATGTTGTTGAATCTTTATGTGTTGGATGTTACTATTCCTTGTAATGCATTATGTTAGCTAAGTATTCCTAGGATGTTTTAAAGGCCATGGTTGAATGTGTGCCTATTTTTGAATGAACTTGGTTGAGTAGGTCTTAGTTCCATTTGAAAAAGTGTAGCTTAAGGAAAAGTTATGGGACGACCTTAAGTGAAGAGGTGTAGTCATGATTGTAGTGGTCGTAGGCTAGCTGATCCCCCATGGTCGAGGAAAGGTAGTGCCACAAAACCTTGATTACTAAAAACAACTTGGGAGGAACTCAAATTTGTAAAAGAAAATCCAAGCATCCTACAGGTCTATGAAACCTCCCTAATGGGAGGATGTGTGTTTCAAAAGGGTCATGTAAATAAACATAATGAATTTGTAAAATATAAGGTTTGAATTCTAAGTTTGAGTCCTTCATGCTCAATGGATTAAGATTACATGTCTATATAAGTCCATGAACAAGTTTGATGTGATCCAACATAGGCATAAGGGACTTAGATGGAAATCCCTTATGGTCGTATGATAAACCCTTGGCTTGACCTTGACCAAGGTTCACTTCTAATGGAGTATTGTTATTATCCCATAGAAGTGTAGAAATAAATGGAGAAGAGATCAGCCCCACCTTTCACTTTTTGATCATATAATAGATCCATGAACACAAATATTACATAGTTTATTTGGTATAGGACCCATTGACTTTATCAAACTCCATGTGCCAATAACGACTCAATCAGTGGCACCAAGCATGGAATTTGACATTCACAGAACATTTTTTTTCTATTTGAAGATGTATTTGACATGGCACCTTAATTTTAAGACACATAATGTTGTAAGAAATAAAATAAAACCGTAAATTTGGCATTTATACATAGATAACCTATCAAAAATATTAATTTTTTTAGCTCTCATAGTGGGATTGTTGTGGCCACAACAACCCCCCTTTACTTTTTCTTTTACAAGTGAAAGGAAAGCCGCCTCCCCCCCCTACTAAAATTCAAACACTAATGCCTAATACTATACTACTATGATCCTAGTGTTTATTCTTCATGTACTTTGAGGGAGTTGGGGGTTTGATATTTAATGATGATTGCATTTATGGAGGTTTCTTAATCCTTGTGATCTTATGCTTTCAAATGTATTCATAATGCTTCTTGTCTTATGATGCTTCGTTTACATTTGTATGATAAAATTGATAAGTTATATTTTGGACCTTGTGCAGATTTAGAAGTATTTGATGATCCTACATGGCTGGAGAGATTGATATTCTATTGTATGCCTTGAATGAGTTTTCTCTTGGGGATTTTTTAATCAATGACTTAAATGAAGAACATGTTTGCATTTTTTATCTTCATTCTTGCATGGTGTGCCTAATGCCTTCATCTTTATGTTCTCATATATTGATCATATTCATTGGTTTCAAACTCTTAGCTTGAATCACAAAGTCACTAATCCTTTCTATGATTTTGAGATTAGGTCCATGCAACTATCATGACATTTATCTACAGCAGTCCAGATCATGGATGATTGTTTTTGAGAAATCTCTCCTCTTCATTTCTTTATTTTGCAAACAAAATCAATACTTATTCATAAGATTGTTGAAGTCAAAGGAAAATAAGGTAATGTTTATAACACAATGGAAAGTATCTCCTTCCTTTTTTAACAAAGTTTATTCATATTGTGGTTGCAGGAACAGGGTGCCAAGTCAAGTTCTTACTAGGTTATTTTGTTCCTTTAAGTATTCAAGAAGATCATGCCTAAGCATAAAATCATGTACAATTGGTCACATAACATAAAGAGAACTCAAGAACATGGCTTCCGACTAATGAAAAAAGATGGAAAACTCAAGGATATTTTGGGAAACCCCATATTTCTCTATTTGATCAATTCATTATTGTCATGTCTATGGAAATCCATTGATATTGTTCATGTTGTCCAAGATTCTCTCTAATTCAAATATTGATCCTTATTGACTCTTGCATTCAAAATTGAGCCTAGTCTTTCCAAACCCAAACCGGATCTGTTCTTATCACCATATGCATTATCTTTTATTTTCACTTCTGTTCCAAGGCCTAAATTTTATCATATTAAATTATGTGGCTTGAACCCTGATTACTCATCTAGGACCTTCATCCTATTCAGGAACCTTCTTGGGCTTACCTTATCAGGATCTTACCTTTCCTAAAATCTCTTAGGTTGGTGGGGTGTATGAATTTCCTCTTTTATTTATGAAACCACCTATCTTAATCACCCCTCTCAATCCAATTATGATATCATAATCTAGTTCGACTATTCGATAACTTTTCGATGGCTATAACCATGCTCAAAACGGAGTTCAAAATCAAAATTTATGGCCTTTTTAAGTTTTCAAGCCTTCTCCCGCCATCTCCACGTGGGACCACGCCATTCATGCCATCTGATGTGGAATGACATGTCAGAGCCATGTGTCAACCCTCTAGCATGGCACATCCTAAATCTTATACTTTGTGCTATTTAATTATTTTTGGGAATTATTTAATTGTTTTCAAACTCATCGAAGCTCACCCAATGAAATTAGCCCCATCAAGTTTTCACCTTCACCTCTTCCATGAGATTTCCCAACCATCGGGATCTAACCTAGAGGGACTTACCATCGGGAAGCCTTCATCAGGTTTCACCTTAAGTTTTACATGACATATTGGTCATCGGGTTTCGACCAATGGTTATGTACCTCATCGGGATCTTCCTTATCGGAGGCTAGATTCACCTTTTCTTTCTGAAGCTCAAGGCCTATTACGTTCCCCTCGTTGGTTTATTCCCATCGGATAATCCATTTTCTCTTATAAATAGTTTCTTCCAAAATGAGAAGGTCGATAACCTATCAAATTCCTCTCTTTGGGCTTCCCTTTTTCCAATGATTACTACTAGTTTGCTCCTATCATGAAGCTAGATCATCTTGTTAGTTTGAACTTTCTGAAGCCTGAAGCCTTATCGTATTCCTTCTTTATTGGATTCATGTATTCGTATTGATTTTTTCAGATGAAGCCTATCAAATTCCTCTCTTTGGGCTCCCCTATATCAGATGATCTTGTTATCTAATGGCTACATGTCACATGTCACCTCCACATTTGTGCAGTCTCGACTTTGTCAAATGTGTCCACCTAACATAGCATTCGATCATTTATGATGTGGCATGTTACATGTCATCCATGATTTCTATCATCTACCTACATGGCTCTGACGTGTCATGATGACATTTATTTTTTGACATGGAATTCAGGTTTAACTCATCTCATTGTGTTTTACTTATATATTCGGGATTGAATATTTTCGAATACACTTTTCCCTGCAAACCTACCTGATTCAATCATTCGAATCAATTATTATATCATTTTAATTATGTTTTTTTTTTCAATCCTTCGTTATTTTTATTGTTGTTGTGGTCAAAAGTCTAATGCGATCCCAACACTCTATACCCTTCGTAACTCTAGATACGAATTACACGGAGAACATTAAAAAATATAAATTGCTCACACTTAGTTCCCACAATGCATGTGGGATAACTATTTAGAGTACAATATCAATGGTCCAGATCAATCCTGTGAGCATATCAATGACTATTGAGCGTCAACTTTCGATAGCCATAACTCGTCATAAAAGAAGCCAAATCAGGAAAGAGAGGACTCGTTGGAAATATAACTATGAGAAGAATATATTAGAAGAATAATTTCAACCATATCAGCAACATAAATTCCCATAAAATTCAAGAGAAAATGAGGCACAAATTTGATTGGAGATGGACCGTGAATTGTTTTGAAATGCATATCTCAAATTTCAGGTGGTCAAATCAAGTGTGAGATAGCTCATTGGAAAGCTACAACAATGAAGAAGATGTTAGTAAAGTCATTTTTTCTATATTGATCATTGAAACACTCAAAAAAATTGAATAACAGAAGTGGATGCAGTTTAACGCAATTGAAGATATTTCCAATAATGGTGACTCATGGAATTCATACAACGTGAATATGAAAACTTTAAAAGCTTCTTAATTTATGTCCGTAATGTCAAATATTTATTAATAAATATGTAAGAGAAATTAAAATTGTAAGATAACAAAACAAAGGGAGACAAAATGAAATTTTTTAACCAAAGGAAATAATCAGTTACGAGAAATGAAGAGTCTCTCTTCTTTTATAAACGAGATTTCATTGTACGAAGGGATGAAATTTTTCCCATTGTAGCTTCATATGGTACTCTTATCTCTGATTCAATAAAGAGCAGAAGGCATTTTAGGATCATAAATGTTTCATGACTGTATATGGGACTCTTCTTCATGTGTGGTTGTTTCATGAGTTTCTTGAATAATTTTCTATATGAACTATTTATGTACATGTTGTTTAATATGCTTATGCATTTACGATTTATAATGGATATGAGAATGATGTTGCAGATGTAATTTGTAATTGTTTACATTTATATATGTTGCATTATCGTTTTCATATATTGTTGTTTGTCATGAACTACTTCTACAACCAATGATATCATCTTATATTGTATCTATATGTTAGAATTTCTGCTGCAGGATATGTTAGAAACAATTAAATTAGTTAGTTCACATTTTCTTTAATTAGACTAGATTTAGAATTAAGTAGAATTCTTTGGGGAACAATTTATTGTCTTTCCCCTTTTCTTTTAATTTGTAGTGGAAACCAAGCCCACATATTGGTCGAAAATACTACACCAAACGAGAGTAGGTCTTATTGGTACCTTCCATCATGCATTCTCCCTTACCTACTTGACATGCAATTTGGACCCATCAACAGGGAATTAAGCATTGGGAGGTTAAGTCACATTGTGATAGTATGGATGTTCAAGTTGTAAATTGGATTATATTGAAAAGGGAGGTGCATGGAAAAGAATTGGCCCAATAAGTGGAAATAAGTGACATTAACAACAATAATACCAACTATGGAAGAAAAAATAGTAATAATAACAATACAAAAGATAGAGGCATAATCATTCACCCAGGAAGAAACCCAAGTCACATTTCATTGTATACTATAATAATGACGTTGTAGACTACATTTCATGTAAGGATAAAATATTGGTGGATCTTAAGAATGAACGAAAGTTGTATTTTACAATGTCAAACAAGATGAAAGAAGGTCACCCCTATAAGGCCATCAAGAAATTGGGCATCAAACCCTTTAAAGGTAAGACCCTTCTTGAATGTTTTTTTTTTCAAAAATCTATTGCTAGTTGTGTGTTTTTTTTTCTTTGTTCTTGTATTCCATTTTTTTTATATAAATTTATGGAAACCGATTGTCATTAGAAAAACCCTTAAATAAAGAACCAAAGGAAATGAATAAAGATGATTTGTAATTTGTCAAGAAACAAGAAGAGTCTTGAATGTACTACAATAGTTAAATCAATAAACTTGTAGAGATTGATTCTTTGCGATATGCTACGTTAGCAAATAACTTTCACAACCATTATTTTCAATTGGCTTGTTTATCCACATTCGTACTAAGCATTGAAGTGGAATGGAATCATGAGAGTAAGATATGCTTAACTGGTTTTCAAAGTTATTTTTATATAAGAAGTACTTAATCCTTAAATTACATAGTTAAATAGTGTATATGTTAAGATGGATTACGTTAGCAAATAACTTTCACAACCATTATTTTCAATTGGCTTGTTTATCCACATTCGTACTAAGCATTGAAGTGGAATGGAATCATGAGAGTAAGATATGCTTAACTGGTTTTCAAAGTTATTTTTATATAAGAAGTACTTAATCCTTAAATTACATAGTTAAATAGTGTATATGTTAAGATGGATTTAAACAAAGTATGTAGTTGTGTTGTGTTGAAGATGGAAAAGTTTAATTTTCCATAAAAATTTAGTTCATTTTAATTTATTAATTTTATTTATTAATTATATTTTATAAAAAAAAAAATTATAATTTTCTAAAAATTTAGTTAATCAAAATTTCTATATTGTATGATTCATTTGAAAGTAATA
Organism: Picea engelmannii; assembly: GCA_009831015.1. Classification (NCBI taxonomy): domain Eukaryota; kingdom Viridiplantae; phylum Streptophyta; class Pinopsida; order Pinales; family Pinaceae; genus Picea; species Picea engelmannii. The sequence goes on along the minus strand of ML778123.1, from coordinate 178,559 downwards.
ATGCTTTTCAATCTTGATTTTGCAAACAATTTTGAATTAGTATCATAGTAATTTATTTATTCATAAATTTAATGATTGTTTGTTGTGATTATATAGTGGAATTGGGTCTAAGGTAATAGTAAGATTCATAGAAGAGTAGCAAAAATGAAGAACTGCGAGGAACCACTGCAATCAATTTGTGTAAATCTTAGTTTTAATTGGTAGAAGAAAAGTGATGGACAACTTATTGTGGAACATATATGTAAGTTTTGATTTTAAAAAATATATAAAGTTTAATGTTGTTGGTATTATTTTTTTTTCATTAATAATTAGATGCAATAATCATTTAACACTAGTGTTAAAAATAGTATAGTCATACATCCAATCATTGAAATTATTTAGTTTTGTTTGTGAAAAATATGATAGTTATGGTCAATAAGAAAAAAAAATATTTATGTCATCCCTTGTTTGTATACATATATTTATTAATTGTAATAAAAAAAAGTCACAAAATTTATTGTACATACTTTTTCTGCAATTCCCATTTGTATACATATATTTATTATTTGTAATAAAAAAATGTTACAAAGTTTATTGTATATATTTTGTGTGTGGGCCTATTGTGGTTAATAACATTTTTTTTTTGCCTATTCATTAAGTATGGCCATTATAAGTTTGGTTACATTTTACATATCCTAGTCGAGCTTTCATTCTCACATTCTACTAATCCATCTATGTAGTAACGTGAGAAGGAGAATGATATTTTGGAAAGTCTCATATGGTGTACCAAGATCAGATATCTAGGTGAGCTCAAAATTACAAGGGTAAATGACCTCTAGTGTTAATTATGATAGAAGCATTAAAATCTAAGTTTAAAGATAAAGTGGTAGAAGCTAGTGCCAACTGAATTATAAGTGGATGGTATCGGTAGAGCTTTCAAGTCCAAGGTATTGCCAAAAATAGTGTTTCCAAGACCACATACAATGAAATCTCGAGGGGAAATAAGGGATGACAACATCAATAAAGTAAAAAAGGAGGAGGCGTAGTGGTTTGATTACCCTATGAAAAATGGGAAAATGTAAAGGCATGGAAAATGACAGAAAGAGGCTATATCATTGGTTAATACAATTTTGAACTTGTCCCATGCACAAAATTCTAAAACATTAAATGAGGATTCTAAAAAATTGATAATTGATAAATATTACAAAGGAAGGATTTTGTTGGTTCTTGACATATTGATAGATATAGACTTGATTCATTCCATTATGGATCTACTAAAGGAGACTTTGTTTTAGTGAAAGTGATAAGAGTTAGCCTTTTTTATTGAAATATTCAATGGAGATAGAAATGTGGGGAAGAACATAAGACGGTTGCAACTAAGTATCTCTTACAAAAGACATTACAACAAAGTTATGGTTTCTATTCACTACTAAAACCTAAGTTCATGATTGGGTTAGATCTTTGAAAACCTTGAACTTCAAGTAATAATACAATAAGAAAATGGAATATATTGACTTAATGGTTATTGTTTGGTATAAATTTTGTTGTTGTTATATTTGTACTATTATAAATGCTTTTTCCCATTTATTCTCTTTGATATGTTTGCTCTAACATAAAATTGTATTATATGGTCAAAATTTAGAGAATATGCAAAATTTATAGGATTTGTTTTCATATAACAAAATAAAATAATGATATTCAATAAATTTGCATCAAATGTAAAATGAAAGGTACTAAAATTAGCATACCCCCTAAGCGGGAAAATGGGAATGCCGGAGTAATTTGAGGGAGGTTTCGTATTAATGTTGTTAATTGAGATTATAAAGATATTGCAATCAAAATGATTGTTTGAAGTTCGAGGGAGGTTTTATATTAATGTTGGTAATTGGGATTATAAAGATATTGCAATTAAAATGATTGTATTTGAGGTTGGTTCACTATTTTGATGATGTTTGTCTCATGCCCCCAAGTCATCTCAACTTGTATAAAGGAAACATGGAACATTTCACTACTCTGTTCAATCAAAGCATACAAACAACGTTTGACATTACAACCTTTTACCTCAACCTTTTGTGCCCACTACCATCCATAATCAAAGACCCTACATAAATCCCCTAAAGCACCAACTATCTTCCCTCCATGCATGTATCTATTTATTAGAATTAACTTAATAATTTGTAAAAGACATCCATGTTCTTCACAAAGCTTTTATCATTCTCAAAATTATTCAATATACTAATTGGTTATGGATAGGTCATCCACATTATTGGTGAAGCTATGCATTTTACTCAACATTACTTACTCAAAGTCAATTTTAAACATTGTCCATGCTATTAACAAAGTTGTTAGTTTCCTTAACATTTAAGTAATAATAATGTATTTATATGTAATAAAACTCACTAAAGCCACTTTAAGAACCAATGAGAAACAAACCCTTATAATTTCAACATTACCTTCATACCTAACTTTTTCGTTGTGTCCAAAATGCGTTAGCTTTGTACATGAATTTTGATAATGATGTCCCATCTCGGTGACAATAATCAATTCCCTTCATACCTAACTTCTTCTTCGTGTCTAAACAGATTTAGATTTATACATGACTTTTGATTATGATGTCCTTGATATTTTAAACACTAAGCATGTTATTGACAAATTAGTTGTTAGTTTTCTTAACATTTAAGTAATAATAATGTATTTATATGTAATAAAAATCACTAAAGCCACTTTAAGAACCAATGAGAAACAAACCCCTATACTTTCAACATTCCCTTCATACCTAACTTCTTCTCCATTTCTAAAAGGATTTAGCTTTATACATGAATTTTGATGATGATGTCCCGTATCAATGATATTAGTCAATTCACTTCATACCTAACTTCTTCTCTTTGTCCAATAGGCTTTAGCTTTGTACATTTTTTTTATGATGATGTCCCATTTTGGTGACATTACTTAATTGATTTATGTATTGTATGTAGTAGATATTAATTTTACCTATGCAATAAAAGGAGACCTTCCAGGAACAAACATGTGAATTTTTTTACTGAGGTATACACTTTGGGGACCATGAGGTAGTACCTCCAGAAGCATTGACATGTCTCCATGAAGGCGGTGAATAATTGGTCCCGTCATATATTGGAAGGATTGAATTATCTTCATAATCATAAGCCTTGCATAATTCATAGAGATCTGAATTGCAACAATATATTCATGAATGGTAATAGTGGTGTTCTTAAGATAGAGGATCTAGGTTTCGTTTCTAGCATCGAAAATGATCATGTTGCACAAACTATCGGTGGTACACCAGAATCCATGGCTCTAGAATTATAATAAGAGGATTATAATGAACATGTAAATGTTTATTCATTTGGCATGTGCTTACTGGATATGGTTACTCTGGAGATTCCTTATAGTGAGTGTCATAATGTTGCTCATATTTATAAGAAGGTGAGTTCTGGTATAAGGTTTGCATCATTGCAAAAGGTTATCAATTCAGAAATGAGGCAATTTATTTAAAAATGTCTAGCGATAACATCAATGAGGCTTTATGTTGATGGGTCCTTTTTTTTAGAGGACTCCAAGTGAGAAACTAGTACATGTACATGTTAGACTCTCTAATCTCAATCAAAATGAACTTGTCTAAGAATATTTTATGTTTTGCTACAATTTTGTGAAATTTAATGCAAAAATATCACATAATGCAATCTATAATTTCAAGAGTAAAGTGTTGGAATTCTGTACTAAATGTTAACCTGAAGTCTCAAGTATTATATATATATATATATCAATCACACTCTAGGATGCTCAAGGATGCTCCAATTTAAGAATTTTTTTCCTTGAAAATCGAACATCTCCCATCCATCGCTTATTTGTAATTTTCATCAAAAAAACAAAATTGTAGGTCGTCACAATAGATTATATTTGAAAGTGGAAATATAAAGAAACATTCTCATTGAATGAGAAATTCTCCTTTGTGGAAGGTTCATTTTGTTTTAGGTTCGCTGACGACACTGCAGATGGACACCAGTGGACACAGACAACCACAGAGAGAAAATTTTCCTAGTCATGGCCAAAGGGGTCCTTCGTTGCACTCAGAATGAACGAGAAAAGCATGTGCCTGAAAGCACGAGGCTACCATCTCTTTTATATGTTTAATGAGATACAAGGTTTCCATCTCTTCTCTTCGTTTAATTATATTCGATCCCATGACCTCTGATTTCACTATATAAAATAGAGAGTGCTTTGTACTGGCATCGGAGGAAAACATAAAATTATTGAAACGTAGATGAGGTTTGATGGGCCTTTAGAGATTGTCACGATAAATCGTAGATTTCACCGTGAATAATTGAGATGTAGATGAGGCTTGGTGACCTATTGAGATTGTCTCAGTAAATGAAGATTTCACCTTTGTTGAATTAGCCACATCCAACTGTGTAACAGTGGGAAACATAACTTTAAGAGTTAAATAGCCTTATGATACGGAAAAAAAATACTGAAAAAACCAGTGTTGAGCAGCTCAAATTTGATCACTTAGCGATTGTTTGGATCCGTTAGAAATCAAGTTCAAATGAATGCACAATTTAAATAAAGAACAGAGAAGAGGATTTCAGATTTGAGGGACAACTATGGAAGTAATTAAAGAGAATATCCATCCGACTGTAAAGACACAAGAGATACAAAGAAAATCCTGGTAGTAGACTATACATATAGAGATGGAATCCCTTGGGTATTACAACAGAGGAATGGAAATAATAAAGAACGTAAAAAAGTGAAATGTGTGCAAAAATTTGCAAAACTTCACTGATCTAAATGTCAAATCCTCAAGAAATTTATGTTTTTTATTTTATTATGAATCCTCTTTTTTTTTTTTTTATGCAAGTATTTTTATGGCCACCTAATTCATCAACAAGAGTTCTCTGCTTTTAATTTCAAGTTTTTTTTATTTTTATTGTGTATTTTCCTTATGTATGTGCTTTATTATCTTTCTAATACCATGCTTCTCAACAATAAAATAGTGCAATAAACCATAAATCACACATTCCAAGACATATAAATTTTATGAAAAAGCCAATGTGGAAAAACCAACAATATAAAATGAGGCGTCATTTAAAAAAATAGTTGCAATTGTTGAGGCTCTAGATTTTGGAGCATAAACCAATATATCTCTCAAGTTCTAACTTCACTCTCTAGTATTTGCAATCTTTCCCAAAATTATCTCACAAAATTAGAACATTGTGCGCTCTAACAACATCTTGGGATGGCTTTGATATATGATTGGAAGATCGATTTCATCTCAAAGGGAGATAAGTCGGTTCCTTATCTCACCAAATCGATTTGATTTTCTTCCTATCATTTGATGGCAACAATCGATCTATCTTAGTTGCTCGAGTCGATTGCTTTACTTTATATTTCATTTTTTTTAGCCAATCACAGGTGTAAATGTGTTGAACCTACACATAATAGATCTAGATAAACAATAATACACAGATTTGCAGAGAGAATTGGAGAAAGAAGAATAAGGAGAGAAAGAATGAAAGAATTATCATTAACCATTATGAATAATGAATAATTTACACATGATATACTATGTATAACTCAATGAGTGCGCACTGGAGGGAACCAATGTGCCATATTGGTGGTCTAGAATTATCTGGGCACGCACCAACAGTTACGGGAGTGAACTGCCACCTAGTCTAGTCTCTCAGGCAGTTACGGGAGTGAACTGCCACCTAGTTGAGTTAACTAGTCAACTAGTCTTCAGTTAACTGACTGAACAGAGAGTAGTGAAGAGTTAACTAAGGGAATCAAGGGTAAAGCGTCAGTTTGGTGATGATCCCAAGGCAAGTTCGAATTATCATGGTGATGATCCCAATGTTTCATGGTGATAAAACCAATGCAACATCTAAACTCAACTCAACTAGTCAAACTAAAGTGTCAACTAAAAGAGAATATTCTCAGGTGGAATATTCTCCCCTGAAATATAGGATACTAGATAATGACTAATTATGACTAATAAACAAGGGAAAACCTTAGGAAAAATAAATTGTAGGTGTGTGTGAAGTAACTCCAACACCCCCCCTGAACATCACTATGGTGAAAATAAAGAATGGGTCCTGGCAACAAGGCCATGTTAGGTACCCAAATACAAAAGATACACTAAAAATAAAGTGAGGAAAGAGGTAAAAACTCATGGGAACCCCCCCCCGCCCCCCCTCAAGGTACAATGTATGTAAAAAGAAGAACTACAATTTCTAGGCAACTGTGTCCTTCACTCCAAGACAACTTCACAGAGAATGGAACTTCTGCTCAGTGAAGGTCTTGGTGAATGTGTATGTCGTTTGTTCTGCTTGTTATCCCCGATTTCTAGGGATAACTAGGAGATCATGTCTCGAGGCCCACAGGTCCTAGACATGGAGTACCGAGAGAAAGATTGACCTGAGCATGTCCCTGGAGGGCCCATCCTTTTTTTCTTCCATCAGCTTTATCTTGTCAGCAGCAGCAGCATCCATCACCATAAGCTTGGTCCTGTATCAAAAGAGGTTCTTTCTCCATGAAGTAATTGGTCTAGGTATCATGGTATGTGCCACTTTTGATCATTGAAACCTTTAAATATATGCATCTGATTCCTTGTACCTCTAACAACTGCTTGGATCTTACATTAGCCCACTTGACCATGCTCCGGGGGATTGACAAGGCATCTTAGCAAGCCTGTTTCCATAGGTCTTGGTACGCCACTAGGGGATTTCTGAAGAGCCATCATTTGTTCCCATCATACCACCACTTTTTCATCTTATCTCCCGCTCATTTATCCCATTCCCCTTGTTTGGGCATTGGATTGACCTGTTTGTAGGGTTGCACCTTATCTTGTGGGAAGAAGGGGCTAAAGGCCTAGAAGGTAAAAGCAGCTGGTAAAAGATAAAATCCTAGAAATTAAACCTCGAGATGCTTCACCCAGGGATCCCCGAGAAGGAAATAAAAAGCCTCTCAGTAAGAAACAAGAGGGACCCGGAAAATAGAAACAAGACCTAGTCAAGAGGATAGGGGATTTCATCACGAGCCAACCTATTTGGTTCATGGGTACCTAACAATATGAAATTGCCACCATCTGATTACCATGCCAGGGCAGTGAACTTTGGTTGCATGGCCAAGGGAAAGGGGGTCTCATCACGAGCCATCCTTATCATCTCTGTAAAAGTACTTGTGGGTAACATTGTCAGCTCTGGTCACCATGCCAAGGCAGTGTCCTTGGGTTATCCCTTGAATAAAAAGAAAAAGAAGAAGAAAAAAAAGAAAATAAAAGGAAATAATAAAGGTAAGGAAGGGCTTGAAAAAATTGCATCCATGACGAGTACAAATCGCCTTCTACAAAGGCACCCACAAATAATATTATGCATCCCTGGCTCTCACTCTACCCACATGTCTGGACATCCCCTAGCCACATCACCACATTTACATGGCTTGGATGAAACCTTCCTAGAAACTTCCCTTTTCCTGTGGATACTAGCCCAATAGGATGTCTTGTCTTTTTTCTTCGATCTTGTATTGTAGGTTTTTGTAATATCTTTGAGTTGTTGAACGATATATCAAGGTTTTTATGCATGTGTTTGAAAATATTAATGATGAAATGTGATTGACATTGTTATGATCCCTGTGACTAATGAGCCCATAGAGGGCATAGTTTTTGATGTGCAGGACCATGCCCGACGAACAGGTACCATTTGGACTGGTACACATGGGGAGATGATTAGTTCGGACCTCCATGGTGCTAAAGATCCCATCAGATGGTTGTTGAGAGCCCGTCAGAGGGGCAGAGACAAGACAGTATTTGATCGAGGTTTTTCACTAGAGAAGAAGAGGACGTTTCACCAGAGGCACTTTGGCAGAGCCCGGCCTAGGGGGAATGACCCCTTTTTAGTGGAACGTTGTCCTTGGAAGGCTCAGAACGTCCCCATCCTCACCATGGTGTCATCTAGCTTCATGGTCATTCTTGGAGGCAGACTGGGTAGTAGTGGCACGTGTGGCATGTTGGAGAGGCCCCTGGGGGCTAACGTTTTGCTCCTATATGTCTCATCTTCCCTAAAAGGGGCTAGCGCCTCCCTTGAAAGGGATTTTACTTTTATTATAGCTCAGTTAGGGTTTTAATTTGACAATTTAATGTAAAAACAGTATTCTAGTCTTGTCGACCATTTTTATGACCTAAAATTAATTAAGGTCATTGATACACTATATATTGAGGGTTTTCACTCTCATTTTGACATAATACATCACTCACTCTCCTAGTGAGGTCTAATTTTTGCTCCCTATTGGGGTTATTGGTTGATTTGAGGAAGGCGTTGTTAAGAACCAAAGACTGAATACAAAAGAACCACAATAGATATACAAGAACAATATGCAAAATCTTCTTTATTACCATCAAACCCTTGAGGTAGGGCAATGCCATACAATGAATCCTGTTATGGAAGGGATCCTCTCCTGTTCACTTGCCTCTTCAAGGGGGAATCCTCCTATTGAGATTCAGCTCCAAATACAATAATTCTCTTCATATCTCATTACATTGCTTGAATCCCTCTATATAGTGCTACCATCACCTAAGAACATTCTAGAGGAGGAATCTTCTAGAAGTAGAACCTTCTAAGAAGTCCTCTTACATTTATTATATCTAATTACCCATTTATTATATCTAACTACCATAGTGGACCTTATTTAATAATA
>ML778123.1:136970-169786 GCA_009831015.1 Picea engelmannii | reverse complement strand
GACCATAATGCTGAAGAAGACTGAAGAACCAAGGTCCCATGTAGAAAAGAAATCCACCATGCTGAAGTAGTCCAACCACCATTGTAAGCCCGGGTCCCATGTCCAAGTGCTCATGTGAACTCCCCGTGGAAGATTTTGGAACCTAATAACCAACTCCAAATGATGTTCCAAAGACCGACACCTATCATGTGGATCCAAATAAGAAGATCCATACACATAGTGGAAAAAGGTCATAGCAGAATCTGGAAGGAATAATACCACTGTAGAATATGTAGACCGAACATTGGTAACTAGCTCCTGATGTGAAACATTGATGTTCTCTACAAAAGGTGGAGTAGAGTCATCAAATAAAATATGGAAGTGGTTGTCATCCCAAAAATGACAACTATCCATATACCAATCATCACAATCTGCCTCAAAATCATACCAAGCATATATTTCTTGATTATATTCATCCTTGAGGCCCTCCATAAGAAATATTTCTTGCATGTTATTCAATGAATCTTGAATACTACGAAAACTATCCTTAAGGCCGTCTGTGAGACTATCTGTGAGGTTGTTTGTGAGGCCATGTACAAATGCATCAAATCTATCATCCAATGTGTGAAACAATTGGGATTTGAATGATTCAAGAATTTCTTTGAGGTTTTGAGAAGAAATAGCCATCTGAGCATCCTATGAACTCACCCAATAAGTTACGGCAAAAGATCGCGGTTTTTTCTGGAAAAACCCTAAAAACCTGTTGAAGTTAAAATGCTCATAACTTCACTTTCCGGACTCCGTTTTGGCTGATTTGTTTTTTGAAATTGGGTGAAATTGTGAGAGGAACTCAAATATGTAATTTATTTGGGCAAATTCAGCCTCCAAATGCTACAAAAATTATAATAAAAAAAAGTCTCGCTGCCGTCTGCGGAAAAAAACCTTGAAAATTTGCAGATTTTAAAACTTCAATATATTGACTTCCCGGACTCCGTTTCGGACGATTTGTTTTTAAAATTGGGTGTTTTTCTAAGAGGAACTCAGATCTACAACTCGTTTCTACAAATTTTTCACAGAAATATACCAAAAACTTCAAGAAGTTAAAATTCCCATAACTTCACTTCCTGGACTCCGTTTCGACTGATTTTTTTTTTGAAATTGGGTGAAATTGTGAGAGGAATGCAAATATGTAACTTTATTGGGAAAATTAGGCCTTCAATTTCTACATAAATTTAAAAAAAAAAAATTGTGTCGTCGTCTGCTGAAAAAAAACCCTGAAAATTTGCAGATTTTAAAACTTCAATATCTTGACTTCCCGGACTTCGTTTCGGACAATTTTTTTTTTTCAAATTGGGTGTTTTTCTGAGAGGAACTCTTATCTACAACCCATTTCTGCAAATTTTGCACAGAAATATACTGAAAACTTCGAGAATGTCGCGGCCCTCTTTTTTCTTCTTCGAAAAAAATCTGCAAAAATAAAAAATATTTGCCCACAATGTCTACCCAAGGAAAGTGATCTGATACCAATTGTTAAGAACTAAAGACATAATACAAAAGAACCACAATAGATATACAAGAACAATATGCAAAATCTCCTTTATTACCATCAAACCCTTGAGGTAGGGCAACACCATACAATGGATCCTGTTATGTAAGGGATCCTCTCATGTTCACTTGCCTCTTCGAGGGGGCATCCTCCTATTGAGTTTCATCTCCAAATACAATAATTATCTTCATGTCTCATTACATTGCTTGAATCCCTTTATATAGTGATACCATCACTTAAGAACATTCTAGAGGATGAATCTTCTAGAAGTAGAACCTTTTGAGAAGTCCTCTTACATTTATTATATCTAATTACTCATTTATTATATCTAACTACCATAGTGGGCCTTATTTAATAATAGTGTGGACGTAGTCCACCTTACATTGAATGACCTCCACTATTATCACTATGGGCCCTCTGGGCCCCCCCACTACCTCTCTAGCTACCTTACAAGCGCACTTGTTTAAGGAGGTGATTTTTGGTATTCTATGGTGTTTTTCTTGAAGGAAGGTTTACAACTAGGATTTGCATGATTATTTTCTTGATGATTTGTAAGTATTTTTCTGCAAAACTTCTTGATTGAATGGTTGTAGTTTAATTTCTTGCATCTATTTATAAATATTTCCAAATCAAAACCCTAGGGGACAAACACACAAGTAGGTCGTTGTCTCATGTCCCCTAATAGAGAAACCTTTTAGTCATTGAAGAAGAAGAAGAGAGCCTAGCCATAGCTACACTCTTTCTTTCTTCTTCCCTTAAGCTAGCCATACCTTTGAACTTCAAGAAGAAGAGGACGTCCCAGGCCTAGGTTATCTACACCTAGGGCCATTTTCTTTTAGGGTTTGATGAAAGAGCCTTGCCTTAGCAACACTCTCCCTCTTAAACTCTCTTGTCTTGATTTTTCTTTTCATTGAGCTAGTTGTTTGCCGGGAAGGAGGAGAGAGCACGAGGCCTTGCTTTAGCAACACCAGAGTGAGCCTCTCTCCCCTAGGGTTCTGTCTTTAAGGCCCTACTTTAGCAGCACCTTGAAACCTTTCCCTATTGTCCTTTAAAGATCATCCCCTCCAACTTGTGCGTCCTTCACCTTTTTTACTCGATTAACCCTTAGGCACTGATCTTAGACCTCCAGCGTTGAAGTGAAAGTGATCAAACAACTCTCAAAACCTTTGTTGAATTGAAACCCTAACTAACTACTAACCCTAAAAGGTTGACATCACCCTTGGTTATTTCATCTTGACGCAACAACTTTCATTTATTAGGCAATTGGATGGTGTTTAAAGCATTTATTAAATGAGGGATTGATTGGATACATTGATTGTTACATCATCTTGATATTTATCGGTGAAGTGATATTATTTCATTGCTATATCAACAAACATTGACTTCATCAATATTTATTGTTATAATTGCTTATGTATTGATATCAGATAATCTTATGAAGTACTAACCCATTAATCATAGCCTGCATATATATCGGTTTGTTGTTGCTTTGTTTTAGGCAGGTGTTCTTCTTTGGGCCTACACTTCATTATTGGTTGTTTAGTCGGGACTATCTGTTTTGGTGGTGACCTGTGAAGGGGGAACTTTACTTTGAATTTTAAACCTTTGCCTCTTCAAAACCTCAGGTTACTGGGGACGTCTCCCCTAGGCCTAACCTCCCTAAAGAGAAAGAACCTCCCCATCGTGGTGACATTGGGTGGGATAGGTTCCTGTTACGCCAGTTTGGCCTTCTACTTCATAGCCATTTGACCTAGCTACAAACTATGCAATAACATTTTGGCATCGTTGTCGTGGAACACTGAGTCAATTCTCCTCAAAACGACAAACCTTTTCAATAAGCCTTGCCTCAGAGCCTTATCTTACAAGCTTACCTGGCGACTCCACTAGGGTGTTTTCCCTTATCCTTTGATAGTTTCAGGCAAATTGTCTGGCAACTCCACTAATATTTCTCAGGGTGCCACCTTACTTTCTGTGATATTTCCAAGTTATGGGATCATGGCACACTGGGAAAAAATGTATTTGAGCATTGATTTCAGAAGTTTTCAAGGATACCCAAATCACTTTGATACAAAATGGCTAAACAACTCTCCAACGTTTTTGGGCCTCCCAACTCCTCACATCATAAATGTTTTGGAGTATTTGAGAGAGATAAAGTTGGGAGGAGAGGATGCTCTTATAAAATTGTTATTACTCACTCTACCACCCTACTTACAAGATCATTTTAAGAGTTGTTGCAAGGAAAGGGGTATATCATATTTCATACACCTCATCAGTAGGTTTATAGACCTTACTAAGCCACATTGCCAAATGTATGAAGATGTCCTTCAAAACCTCATGGTAGCCTTAGACAACAAAGGATTCACCACTGAGATTGTAGAATATCTCAGGAAGGCATATCATGATCAATACCAAGAATCCTTTGATATAAAAGATGATGTTTATGAAGACCATTATCAACCCCTTGAAGAGGAGAAAGACCTCTCCCATAATCCAATAGAATGCAATGTAGATGTAACAAGAAAGGCGGATTATGAGGATGAAGCACCAGTAACCGCTCCTCCATCTGAAAAATCTCTCCAAGATCCTATTCCATCTGCAAAAAATGAAGAGAATGAGGTGAGTTATTTTCCTCTCGAAATTTTTGATGATACCTTATTCTATGACTCAAGTAGTGAAGAAAAAATGGAGCCCTCGGACAAACTAGAAGATGATGAAGCTCCTGCACAAGAAGAAGCAAGCAAGGTGAGTTACTTCCCTTTCCAAATTTTTAATGATTCTCTATCTTATGATGTGGAAAGTGAAGAAGTTTTGGATGTTTTAACCCCTTCATGTTATGATGAAGATAATGGCTTTGTTGAAAATTTTGATGAATTCATATATGTCGGGAAACGTAGATGGGATATGACTAGATATGAAGTTGATCCCATGTACGACATTGATGGTCCTTTCCAAAAGTTGCCTTCACATTTATCACATGAAGTTACTAATGATTTTGACATGTGGCAACAAGAACCTGACTCTATTAAGACACCCAAGGATGACTTGATGCTATGCTCTTCGATTAATTTTCAGTCATACCTTGAGGACTTTGATGACTATTCATCTGAGCACTTAGATTTATCCTATGAAGAAAATTATCACCCAACATTGTGTTTAGATATTGATAACAATGAGGAAGTTACTTCCCTAAAGCAAGACGCTTGTGATAAGATTTTCCAACCCCCTTTGATCACTTTACCTCGCTATGTCACTAAAGGTATGGTTTGGAAACATGTCCCTTATCTCGAGTCTCATGTAAGGAAAAAACTCATTCTGGATTTTAGGGGAAAGTTGAGTGCCTCAAGAGGAAGCCTATTATCACAGTTTTCCAACCTCCCCTTTAGGAATTGTCAGTCATCCTTTTAGTTTTTGCTAATCCCTCCTCGGGCCTCAAGTTGTGAAGACGTGCAAGGTAGCCAGCATTCAAATTCCTCGAGTCAGTCTCCCGAACCTTGGACTTTTCACAATCCATTCCTGAGATGGATTGAGCACTCTCCTGAGAGTATGCATTGGGATCACCTTTTCCCTCCCACCCACCGCCATGAGTTAGACTTTGAGATTTCCGATGATATGATATATATTCTAACTCATGACATTTTTGTGCTTGATTTATCACTATTTTGGTTTATGATGAAGCACAAAGGCAGGTATCATGGGACATTGTTGGATTGGCTACATTGGTCATTTGACTACATTAAACATCCAGCCAACAGGTAAGTAAAGGTAGGTACATTTATTTACATTCTCATATTGATTTTTTTACTTTAGTATATATACATCCATATGTATGTTAGGGTGGCATTACCACCCCAATTTTTCTACTGATACTTATATCGATATTGAGTAGGTTTGTAGGTTATGCCAGATCAGATGTTGAGGTTCTCATGCAATCTACGGTGAGAACATGTCCCCGAGTTGGAGCTAGATGTTTTCCCTGATTTCTAGGGATAACTAGGAGATCATGTATCAAAGCCCATAGGTCCTAGACATGGAGTACCAAGAGCAATATTGACCTGAGCATGGCCCTGGAGGGCCCATTCTTTTCTTCTTCCATCAGCTTTATCTTGTCAGCAGTAGTTGCATCCATCACCATCAGCTTGGTCTTGTATCAGAAGAGGTTCTTGCTCCATGAAGTAACTGGTCCAGGTATCATGGTATGTGTCACTTTTTATCATTGAAACCTTTAAATATATGCATCTGATTCCTTGTACCTCTAACAACTACTTGGATTTTACATTAGCCCACTTGACCATGCTCTGGGGGATTGACAGGGCATCCTAGAAATCATGTGCCCATAGGTCTTGGTTTGCCACTAGGGGATTTCTGAAGAGCCATCATCTGCTCCCATCATACCACCACTTTTTCATCTTATCTCCCACTCATTTATCCCATTCCCCTTGTCCGGGCATTGAATTGACCTGTTTGTAGGGTTGCACCTTATCTTGTGGGAAGAAGGGGCTAAAGGCTCGAAAGGTAAAAGCAGTTGGTAAAAGATAAAATCCTAGAAATGAAACCTCGAGATGCTTCGGCTAGGGATCCCCGAGAAGGAAATAAAAATCCTCTCAGTAAGAAACAAGAGGGACCCGAAAAATACAAACAAGACCTAGTCAAGAGGATAGGGGGTCTCATCACGAGACACCCTATTAGGTTCATGGGTACCTAACAGTATGACATTGCCACCATCTGGTTACCACGCCAGGGTAGTGACCTTTGCTTGCATGGCTAAGGGAAAGGGGGTCTCATCATGATAAAGGATAAGAAAAAGAAGAAGAAAAAAAGGAAATAAAAGAAAATAATAAAGGCAAGGAAGGGCTTGGAAAAATTGCATCCATGACGGGTACAGCTCACCTTCTACAAAGGAACCCATAGATAACATTAGGCATCCATGGCTCTCACTCTACCCACATGTTTGGACATCCCCTAGCCACATCACCACATTTACATGGCTTGGATGAAACCTTCCTCGAAGCTTCCCTTTTCCTATGGATACTAGCCCAATAGGATGTCTTGTCTTTTTTCTTCGATCTTGTGTTGTAGGCTTTTGTAATATCTTTCAGTTGTTGAACGATATATCAGGTTTCCTATGCATGTGTTTGATAATATTAATGATGAAATGTGATTGACATTGCTATGATCCCTGTGACTAATGAGCCAATGGAGGGCATAGTTTTTGATGTGCAGGACCATGCCCGACGGACAGGTACCATTTCGATCAGTACACATGGGGAGATGATTAGTTTGTACCTCCATGGGCCTGAAGATCCAATTAGATGGTTGTTGAGACCCCGCCAGAGGGGTAGAGACAAGACAGTGTTTGATGGAGGTTTTGCACCGGAGAAGAAGAGGATGTTTCACCAGAGGCACTTTGGCAAAGCCCGATCTAGGGGGAATGACACATTTTCAGTGGAATGCTAGCCTTGTAAGCCTCAGAACGTCCCCATCCTTACCATGATGTCATCCAGCTTCATGGTCATTCTTGGAGGCAAACTAGGCAGCAGTGGCACGTGTGGTTTGTTGGAGAGGCCCCTGGGGGCTAACTTTTTGCTCTTGGATGTCTCATTTTCCCTAAAAGGGGCTAGCGCCTCCCTTGAAGGGGATTTTACTTTTATTACAGCTCAGTTCGGGTTTAATTTGACAATTTAATGTAAAAACAATATTCTAGTCTTGTTGGCCATTTTTATGACCTAAAATTAATTAAGGTCATTGATACACTATATATTAAGGGTTTTCACTCTCATTTTGACATAACACATCACTCACTCTCCTAGTGAGGTCTGATTTTTGTGCCCTATTGGGGTTATTGGCTGATTTGAGGAAGGCACACTTATTTAAGGAGGAGATTTTTGGCATTCTATGGTGTTTTTCTTGAAGGAAGGTTTACAACTAGGGTTTTCATGATTATTTTCTTGATGATTTGTAAGTATTTTTCTACAAAAATTCTTGATTGAATGGTTGTAGTTTAATTTCTTGCATCTATTTAAAATATTGTTGAATCAAAACCCTAGGGGACAAACACACAAGTAGGTCGTTGTCTCATGTCCCCTGATAGAAAAACATTTTATCCATTGAAGAAGAAGAAGAAGAGAGCCTAGCCATAGCTACACGCTTTCTTTCTTCTTCCGTTAAGCTAGCCATACCTTTGAACATCAAGAGGAAGAGGACGTCCCAGGCCTAGGTTATCTACACCTAGGGTCGTTTTCTTTTAGGGTTTGATGAAAGAGCCTTGCCTTAGCAACACTCTCCCTCTTAAACTCTCTTGTCTTGTTTTTTCTTTTCATTGAGCTAGTTGTTTGCCGGGAAGGAGGAGAGAGCATGAGGCCTTGCTTTAGAAACACCGGAGTGAGCCTCTCTCCCCTAGGGTTACGTTTTTAAGGCCCTTCTTTAGCATCACCTTGAAAACTTTCCCTCTTGTCCTTTAAATATCGTCCCCTTCAACTTGTGTGTCCTTCACCTTTTTGACTCCATTAACCCTTAGGCACTGATCTTAGACCTCCAGCATTGAAGTGAAAGTGATCAAACAACTCTCAAAACCTTTGCTGAATTGAAACCCTAACTAACTACTAACCCTAAAAGGCTAACGTCACCCTTGGTTATTTCATCTTGATGCAACAACTTTCATTTATTAGGCAATTGGATGGTGTTTAAATCATTTATTAAATGAGGGATTGATTGGATACATTGATTGCTACATTATCTTGATATTTATCATTGAATTGATATTATTTCATTGCTATATTAAAAAACATTGACTTCGTCAATATTTATTTTTATAATTTCTTATGTATTGATATCATATAGTATTATGAAGTCCTAACCCATTAATCATAGCCTGCATATATATTGGTTTGTTGTTGCTTTGTTTCGGGCAGGTGTTCTTCTTTGGGCCTACACTTCATTATTGGCTGTTTAGTTGGGACTATCTATTTTGGTGGTGACCTGTGAAGGGGGAACTTTAATTTGACTTTTAAACCTTTGCCTCTTCAAAACTCTAGGTTACCAGGGACGTATCCCCTGGGCCTAACCTCCCTAAAGAGAAAGAACCTCCCCATCATGGTGACATTGGGTGGGATAGGTTCTTGTTACGCCAGTTTGGCCTTCTACTTCATAGCCATTTGACCTAGCTACAAACTGTGCGATAACATTGCCGAAGGACAGAACTGTAAGTCGATGATCCCCTCATGTACTAATTCCCGAATGTAGTGCATGTGGTTCTCGATGTGCTTTGTCCGCTACCTCTGAATTGGATCTCTGCAGAACTTCAGAGTGCTCTGGTTATCACACTAGATGATGATCGATCGATGAAACTGAATGCGCAACTGAGTGAGAAAATGTTGTAGCCACATAGCTTGGATGGTTATGTTAAATAACCCTTTGTACTATGCCTCAACTGAAGATAGAGAAATGGAAGCTTGCTTCTTGGTCGACCAAAAGATAGGCTCAGAACCAAGACTGAGTGAGTAACCAGATGTGAAATTGTGATCAATGTTATCACAATCCCAGTGGGAATCAGTAAACCCGATGAGATCTAATGTAGATTCTACTGCATAATAAATCACAAAGGTGATGGTGTTGTTACGTATCGAAGGATACACTTTACATCCTTCCAATGTAGCTAATGTGGCTAGTGCATGAACCCAGAAACTGTTCCAACTGCATCTGAGAGGTATGGTCTTGAGTGTGTGAGATACAAAAATCTACCCACTAGTTGTCTGTATAGTGTGTTTTCAACCAATGGAGTCTCCCTACCAACCTCAAGTTTGAATCCTGATAGGAAAGGAGTCAGAGTAGACCTGCAGTCTATCATGTAAAATCTCTCAAGGAGATCTTGTGCATAATTGGCATAAGACAATTTGGTGCATGATGCATCATGACTGATCTTGAGTCCAAGGAATAAGTGTAGCAAACCCATGTTCGTCATCAAAAACCTGTCATGTAGAATCCTCTTAACTCCAACAATCGCTAAAGTCGAGAAACCGGTGATCAACAAATCATCAACATACAGAAGTAAAAGTAGAAGTGAATCATCCGTCCTGAGCATGTACACAATCAGGTCTGATTTACAATGTACAAAGTTTTATGACAACATGTAGGAATCCATATTGGCATACCATTCCCTTGGATCCTTTTTGAGGCCATAAAGGGACTTCTTCAGTCGACATACCAAAGATGAATCTTGCATAAATCCTTGGGGCTGCTCCATGTAGATATCCTGAGAGAGATCACCATGAAGAAATGCATTATTCAAGTCCATTTGATGGAATCCCCATCCCTTGGCTTCCATAATGGAAAGTGTAATCGTATGGAATCCATATTTGCTACTAGAGCGAAGGTCTCATCATAGTCAATACTATGAACTTGCTGAAATCCTTTTGAGACAATCTCGGCTTTGTATCTGCTAATCTTTCCATCCACTATGCTCTTGGTCATGTAGACCCATCTACATCTAACAATTTTTCTTCCAGAAGGAAGGGGAACCAGATCCCAAGTCTGGTTCTCAAGGAGGGAGTTGTACGCCTCCTGCATGGCGGATTCCCAAAAGGGATTTCCAGCATCCTCCCCATAAGACTGTGGATCTGAAGACTAAACCAAGAAAATATGTTTGGAGGGAAATGGTTCAGTGGTAGTGATTGTAATAGGGGTATCCTAGAAATTAGATCGATTCCTCCTAGTATCGGTTGGATTACCAACGAGATCCCCTACATCCTGAAGAGTGGTTTGTGCCCACTTAGGCCTCCGCTCTGGATCTGCAACTGCATATGGATGCTCTAACTCTACATCTAATTGTACTGACTCTGAATATGAATCATCTGAGTCCTCTCAATCATAACTCTTGTCTGAAGAAGATTTGACATGTGCATGCTCATCATCTCAGACAGGTGGAAGAATGAAGGTGTTTGCATGCGTCTATTGAGGTGCAAGTGAGACACTTTCCTCGAATTGGACACTACGCTCAATGATGAGTCAGTCTAAGGAAATATCAATAAGCCTATATCCCTTTACATCATTGGGGTATCCAACAAAAATGCACTCGGTGCTTTGTGGATCAAGTTCCTTCCTCTTTTCAGAGGGAATCTAGGCCCATGCACGTGAACCGAAAATGCAAAAATGGGTCACTTCCAGTTTGAGGTTTCTCCAAGCCTCGTAGGGGGTATTATCCTTGAAAGATCTATGGGGAGATCTATTTTGGATGTATGTATCACAATTAAGTGCTTCGGCCCATAGGCTCTGTGGTAGTGACTTTGCATGCAGCATGCAAGATGCCATCTCCTTTAGAGATTGATTTTTTTGCTCAACAACTTCGTTTTGTTGTGGAGTATAGGGAACTATGTGCTGCAACTAAATCCCTACCTCATGGAAAATATTATGGATCTTGTTGGCCCCTAACCAAGTTTTGAGGAACAGTTGGTCAAATTTGACTATTTTTGGGACTTCGACAGCCTGTCTAAGATGAAGCGCAAAGTGAAGTGGAGATTGCAGAAGCTAGGCCCCCTTTTTGGGTTTTGGGGAATATGTAATGGGAAAGGGATGTTGGCTCGTGGGTTTCCCATGCTTAGGCCCACTTTTGTAATGTATAAATAGATATCTAGGTGATGTAAGTAAGAGAGAATATTAGCCAAGGGCTTAGTGATAGAATTGATCTATGTAATTGACTTGCAGAGATGAGTGCAAGTGTTGTAAGTGCTGAGTGCACAGATTGCAAGGAGGCTTTGTGCTAGATCTACTCAAGGAAGGAGGATCTGGCGAGGTGCACGCAGATCTCCTGTCTTATGTGGAGTAGGATTTTGATAGCTCTGTGTTGTAACTGGATTGACTGAAGCTAATAAAGAAGAAGAGTTGGTGGACTTAGCCCTAGGGTGGGGGTGAACCATGTAAATATTGTGTGTTTTGCTTTGTGCTTAATCTTAGATGTTTTGTATTGCTAAGTGCTTAGATGTGATTAGATAGACTTTTCTATGCTTAGTGCTAGATATGTATATGAATTCTAAATACAATGTGTATGAATATGTTAAGTGCTTGGTCTACCAGATCTGATCTATCTTGTTGTTGCTAAGTGCTAAAATAACCTAGACCTAAGTGAAATATTGATGAATGATCTATGCTAAGTGGAATATTGATGAATGATCTATGCTAAGTTCTTGTTAAGTGTTGTAATCACAAACCTGTGTCTCAGCTAAGGTTACAGACACTTGAGTCTTCCAACCACCCCTGCCTCTACCTTAGGTGAGACTTCATCTGCTTTGCAGGTGTTTCCGAAAGGACCGGTAGTTAGGGTTTTGTTGGTGCATTGTTATAGCATTGAACCCTGGGTCTTCGCTTGTGCCAACAAATGGTTTTGTTTCCAAGACTGAAACTGTGATTGCTGGGAACTAAGGAAGAGAAATATTTGTGAAAAGATTCGTCCTAAAACTGTGGAAGCTCTGTGCGTGGATCTGTGACCTAGTGTGCATTATTTTACTTGATCTGAAAAGAGAAGGCCATATATGAAGAAAAGAAGTGAGATCAGAATGCTTTGTGCTCTAATAAAAGTAAAAGTGGAAGTTTCTGAAGAAAAGAGGTAAGATATATAAGCTTAGAGCTCTGATAAAGGTAAGAATAGTTAAAAGTTTTTAAATCTGAAAGCTTTGAGCTCTGTAGAAGTAAGATAAGTGAAATTTTTTGCTTCTAGAGCATGGATCTAGGTATGTTTGATAGACTCTATCCTATCTTAAAAACTAGGGCATTAATAGATGAAAGAAAGTTTGATATGAACAGATCTGATAGATATGTTATACATATGCATAGAAAGAATGTTTGGACTAACAAATGGATGCAGGATCCTAGAAAGAATATTTTGCAGGCTAGCTACCATGATCCTGGTGCGCAGTACAGAAGAAGTTGAGGATCATTTAAGTGAAAGAGAGGATTAAACCTATGTTACAGTTGTAGAAGACTGGGACATATTGCTAAGGAATTCCCTGGTGGGAGATCTAGTTGTCTCTGTTGCAAAGCCTTGGACCATGAAGTATTGGATTGCCCTAGAAAGATTGCTAAGATTGAAGGCATGAATCTGAATGAAAAAAACCCTAAGGAAGATCCAAAAATAGTAGAACCCTAGAGACAATCAGAAAATATATTACTACAGATGAAAGACACCTTGAATGACCACCAACATGTTATATTATCAAAGGTATTTAACGAGAAATAATGCATTGAGGTAAGAATAGGAGACTTCAACATTGACTGTGTTCTGTATGAGGAAACATAGGTGAATTTTATGACAGAGAGAACTTGGGAAGCTATAGGAAGGCTTACTATGATCCCTTCACTAAGTGGAATAGGGTTATTCAGAGGGAAACTGGTAAAACTATGTGGAAGGCTCACTCAGATATCTATGAATGTCAATGGAACTTCAACAGAGGAAGATTTTGAGATTATCAAATTTATTGAGGACAACACCCTGTTTACTATGTTACTTGGAAAACCTTGGATTGAAAGAGATCAAGCCAGGAAGAAGGAAGAATAATTTTTTTTAGAAAAAGAGAGACAAGAGTTAAAAGATTTCATGACCAGAAGGATCGCGTAGTTGATTGAGGAACAGGAGTACAAATCAAAGCTATTTGACACTAGAAGCCCATATGTCAAAGCTGAAAAAGAATTAAGGGACTCACAAAAGATTGGAGTATCTGTATGAGATATAGACAAAGTAGTACCCCTAAGTCTTGGGAGAGAACCTCAGCAGCGTGAAGTGACTATGCCCAAGGGAAATAAGAATCAAAATGGGAAAATAACTACCAAGATGAATCTCACAGGGAAAAAGGCTAGGAAGATAAGTAAAAAGAGAGATACGATCGACAAGCTATAGAGGGTTCCAGAGGGAACCTCTCAAAAAGAAACTTTGCAAAATTGGAGATTCGTCGGTATATCAGAACAACGACATGGGTCACTTCACCATGGCGAAGCAATATAGCCATTGGAGGCCGATATATCCATTCGATTGTCACTCTAAATGGATCAAAAAGTATTGATGGCTCATCACCAGACTGTTAGACCATGCCATAACGGATAGAACAAGAGTTAATGAAGCCCCATATCCATTACAAACGATTTGTTACAGAGTTTCTTACTAATTCCATCGCACCATGCACGAAAGACACTTTTTCTAATTGTGAATTTGCGTCCACAGACTACATGAATTGTGAACAGTGATTACTCCACTCTTACTCTCTACCATATTACAGTACCTACGTTACTTTGAGAATCCGAGATATTGATCCTGAGCGTATATGTCCAACAAATTTAGCACAACTGAAGAATCTGTAAGAGAGGTACTTGCTAGCCTCAAAGTCGAAAGAGTCATGTCGGAGAGAGGATTGTCTATAGGTTTACAGAAATCATCGATGAGAGGAGTGCAAGCCTCCCAGTCGACTACTTGAGCAGGAACATCCCGAGTTGGCACAAAAAGAAGAAACAAACATAAAGACGATATGGCCAACGCGAAGTTGGTTCCATCCATCATACCTGCTTACATACCACCTCTGAGTGGTGTGATCAATAGAGACAGTGTGCCTAGAGACTTTGAGTAAACTCTAGTCACTGTGTACCTACCGAAAGGGGTATGCGCAGTCCGCGTAGATCACGATAGGATTGCAGCATTGAAGTTTAGTGACTTCAACCTAGGGGATCGTAAAATTTACAGCATGCTTTCCCCATACAAGTACCCAACCAAAACCAAGGGAAAGAATTCAAATATCATCCCTTAGCAATGGACAATGAACCTAGCACAGTCCACTCTACTCAACATTATGAAGATACCGCACTTCGGTAGACACCAAGAGGTAAATTCTTGTGTGAAGTTGTTGCTGGCGAGTTACTGTGGAGGATACTTATGATTAAACCATCTCATAACATTTGATCCATTGCTGATCAATCGGATCACCGGGCTTAGCATTAAGGGCCCTAATCCCCATGATTACTATCCTGGAAAGACCGCGAATTGCACTCTTGCTCAGAATATCAAAGAAGCTTATGGTGATGTTGAGAAAGGCGCGTGAGGCTACAAGGTATCTTCTATTGAAAGTGGTGTAGTGTGCCTCTCCTGTCAACTGATCACAGAGAAGTTGGTACGCAAGAATCGACCCACGCAAGTATCCGGCTTTATAGTCGACCTCATAGGGAAGTGCGTATAGGGACTATAGATGAACTGGGCGAAATACCTAGTGAATCAACTAGATATTTACTGTAGAGAATCCCAAGATCAAGGGCATGAATTCCATTTTAGCTGGCTCTTGATACTTATATCTTTTGTTGCATGGGAGCTACTGGAAGGTGCAACCTTCCCAGACATCGACCCCTTTGAACCACTGGCCATGAAGTTCAGTACACTGTGGTACTCGAACGATATGAACAAGCAATGGAAATACAATGTCGTCTTCCGTACCTACTACACCCAGTTGAATTTCACCATCCATTTCGAGCCTCGCATGACTCTAAATACTTTACACAAGTTTCAACCTTTGATGAAGTTCAGCACGGACCTCCATTTCATATATATTACACCATGCGCTGATGAACTCAAGGAATAGATTTAGTATTATTATAAGCTGATAGAAGAAGACCTGGAGGAGATCACCAAGGAATGGTCAGCGGGCCTCCTTGTTTCGGTAGACCCCACATAAATGTCTAACATAGACAACCTAGAAGCTGCGCAGGATACGCCTGGGCCTAGTAAGACAAAGAAAACAAGGAAGACGAAGAAGGTTGAGGAAGTCTAGGATATAGACATCCTGTCTATGAGGACGACTTCCATTACACCAGATCAAGGACGTGAAGGCGAAGACCTAGCAGAAATCAAAAAAAGACCAGAAGACGAAGAAGAAATCACAAATAAGAGGAAGGGTTCACCTCTAGAACCTTCCTCCCGGAAGAAATTGAAAGCACCCGTAACTAAGCTGCATACCATGCTCACTCCAGATGACTTCAGTTTCCTCATCATAGCTATGAATCAAGCTATAGAAGACATAGTAGAAAAGAAGGAAGCTAAGCAAGAGACAATCTACAACAGAATTGAGATCAAGCTCCAAGGAGTGCAGTAGGCACTTCACTCTAGTCGCCCAGTCTCCACTACACCCCTACCAGAAGGAGCAACAAAAGAGGGAAATGAACCAGTTCAAATTCGCAAGATTGTTGACACAGTCGAAGTACGCCTTAGGAAAGAACAGGAAGAAATAGCGTAGACCACCCAAGCCTTGAAGCAAGAACGAGAAGAAATCATCGAACAACGTCAAACTACACAACAAGAAAAGGACACTCTCCAAGAAAAATTTGAAGAAGACAGAGAAACGATCCAAAAAGAGAAAGAGAAGTTGCACATGAAGCAGATCGGGATTGAAGAAGCAGTGAACATATCATTTTTCTTTGTGACGAGCTTAGAGAAGAAGGTCGAAGAACCCATAGAACACCAAGTGATGAAGCTTGTTGAATTTATTCAAAAACTTCAACAAAGAGTCATGGAATTAGAGATTTAGACCATACCAAGTACCCTGCAAGAAGTGCGCGACTAGTGAAAAATGACTTCCCGGAGCATAGTAGAAAGGATTAAAGCACTCACTGAGGAATGAAAATAGTTAAGTAGAAGAAGTGTGCAGATATATGAGAACCTAACTGAGAATCCAGAATTGAATAAATTGAAGTCGCAGCTCCAGGAGGCAAAGCATGAACCTGAAAAGCTACAGGTGCAGCTAAAGGCCCTATCACCCATATAGAGAATAAAGCGTTCTCATGAGCAACGCACTGCCCAGCAGCAAATCCATACGATCCAAAGCAAGGTAATGGAAGTAACTCAACAACTTCAACCTGTGCAAGATAAGGCATGTCAGCTATTTACAGAGATTGAGAGCCAAGGAACAGAGATAGAGCAGGTTGTGAATTCATCACAACAATGCCTAGAAGGGTCGGTGAATAATTCACTCATCCAAGAGTTCATCGAGCAAGAGGTCGTGTCACAACAACAAGTCGAAGCAGCTCGAGCCAAGCTCGAGGAATTTGAGGTAGAACTGATCAGACCTAAGTGACTTAGGATGTGTCACAAGTGAGTGTTGGGGGCATGTTGGTCCTTAACCAAGTTTTGAGGAACAATTGGTCATATTTGACCATTTTTGGGACTTCGACAGCCCATCGAAGACGAAGCACAAAGAGAAGCGGAGATTGTGGAAGCTAGACCCCCTTTTTGGGTTTTTGGGAATATGTAATGGGAAAGGGATGTCAGCCCATGGGTTTACCCACTCTTAGGCCCACTTTTGTAATGCATAAATAGATATCTAGGTGATGTAAGTAAGAGAGAATATTAGACAAGGACTTAGTGCTAGAATTGATCTATGTAATTGACTTGCAGAGCTAAGTGCAAGTGTTGTAAGTGTTGAGTGCATAGATTGTAAGGAGGCTCTGTGCTAGATCTACTTGAGGAAGGAGGATCTGGCAAGGTGTACGCAGATATCCTGTCCTTTGCGGAGTAGGATTTTGATAGCTTTATGTTGTAACTGGATTGATTGAAGCTAATAAAGAAGAAGAGTTGGTGGACGTATCCCCAGGGTGGAGGTGAACCGTGTAAATACTGTGTGTTGTGCTTTGTGTTTATTCTTAGATGTTTTGTATTGCTAAGTGCTTAGATGTGATTAGATAGACTTGTTTATGCTTATTTCTAGATATGTATATGAATGCTAAATCCAATGTGTGTGAATATGCTAAGTGCTTGGTCTACCATATCTGATCTATCTTGTTGTTTCTAAGTGCTAAAATAACCTAGACCTAAGTGAATGTTGCGATGCTCTGTTATATCAGTGGAGTATATCTAAGTGGAAATTGATGAATGATCTATGATAAGTGCTTGCTAAGTGTTGTAATCATAGACCTGTGTCCCAGCTAAGGTTGTAGACACCTGAGTCTTGCAACCACCCGTGCCTCTACCTTGGTTGAGACTTCATCTGCTTCGTAGGTGTTGCCGAAAGGGACGGTATTTAGGGTTTTGTTGGTGCGTTGTTATAGCATTGAACCCCGAGTCTTCCCTTGTGAAATACTCTCCCCCGTTATCAATTCAGAGGACTTTAATCTTCTTTCCGGACTGTGTCTCAACTAGGGCTTTGAAATCTTTAAGGTGTTGAAAGACCTCATATTTTTGCCTAAGAAAGTAGATCCATGTAAAACGTGAGCAATCATAAAAAAAAATGACAACAAACCTCGCTTTTCTGATGGATGGATATGGAAAGGGACCCATAAGGTCATTTTGGATCAGATCTAAAGGTGTGGAAGCTCGCTGAGACTTTACTTTGTCGAATTTCTCTTGAGGGTGATTTCAGAGAACACTTCCCTCACACACTCCCTTGGAGAAATGGATATATGGTAGACCATAAACCAATATTTTCTTGCTAAGTTGTTGCATGTATCTGAAATTTAAATGTCCAAACCTTTCCTGTCATATCCTACTACTTTCATCAGCATGAGTAAGGAGTAAAGGAGAATCAGGTTCAATGAATTCAGAAAAAGTATATGATCTAGACTGATGATTTACCTCACTGGTAGCAATCCTAGAGTTGGTTTGCATGTCGTAGATGTCCACAGAATTTGGTGTGAATATGAATTTCTTTCTGGTTCTGGAATTTATCATCTGATACACAGAGAGAAGGTTGACAGAAATCTTGGGAATGTGCAACACATTCTCGAAGCTTCCCTTGGTGAGTTCAATCCTTCCTTTTCCGGCAACTTCGACAGAAGAGTTTCCCCCCATCAAAATAGGAGGACCTTTGCATGCATCCAAAGAAGAATATGTTTCTTTTGAGGAATCCATGTGATGTGATGCTCCTGAATCTACAATCCAAGCATTGGGAGAGGATTTGATGACAATCAAGGCATGGCTAGAATTTCCTTTCTTGGAATTCAGATCTTCGACGGGGATGCGATCTCTAAGGTTGTTTTGTTGAAGTATTTGAGACATCAAATATTTATTTTTTTCATGCATGCAGATTCTGGATGGAATCCTTTGTGACGATATGTGCATTTCTCCCATTTTCTTCCCTTTTCCCCTTTGGATATGGAGGCATTGGTGAAGGGTTTTGTGTACCCTTACTTCTTCAGATGTGCATGAGATTTCCATTTACCTTTATCTTTAGATTTATGATATTGTGGCTGCCATCATTCACAGTGAGTGCATGTTCCCTTTGGCCTTTGATTGTGCCCATGTTGATGATCTTGGTTTTATCTTGTGTCAGGGATTCGATAAAGTCCTCAAGAGAAGGCATCTTCCAGGTGACTCCGGAGGCAAATCTGAAAGAATGGAATGTGGATATGAATACAGAGAATTCAGGACCAATGTTGGAGAGAATGGTGAGAACCATTTGTTTCTCCTCCTTTGATTTATCAACCCCGCAAGATTTGAGTTGCGACAGTAAATCCTTGAATTTTGTAAAGAAATCTTGGATATTGTTTGTTGTGTCTCTTTTTTCACCTAAATGAAAAAAATAGAGATGCTTACAAGCCCAGTTGGGTTAGCTAGGAAAGACAACAATGAATGTAAGAGTTAGAAGCATCAATCATATGATATAAGGAAAAAACCTAAACTAAGAACAATGAAAGAAACTAAACTAGAGTGCATAAGGACATTATAACAAGAAATAAACAACATTCATGCCACCAATGGAAAGGATTGTATTAGTGGAAATAAAACACCAAAGAGAAAGGGAGATGTAAGGGTCCCCTCTTCCTCCAAGGGAGGGCTCTTGGACCCCCAAATATTGAGCTCTTCTTACAAGTAACAAACTAAAATGAAATGGTGAAGATAATCCAAAGCACATTCACTCAAAAGATGATATGAATGGCTAAATGAAATGGTGCTTGCATGCTCTGGATGAGGAAAGAGGATCCTCTAAGAGAATATCAGCAGCCTAACAATACAAATGAATTCCTTGAAAATATAGTGCACCCATGGCCTCCTTTTATAGCATAGCTTTGAGGCATTATGAAACCAATTCTTAGTTTGAACAAGGGGCCCTTTAGGGCACCTTTAGGTCTTTGACCAGCCCCCAGTCAGATTCAGTTGAGATTTGGGTGTCAAATCGACTTGGAAGCTGAACCAAAAGTGGGTGGAAGGCTGACCAATATCATAAATGCATCATTTTGAGGTGCGTGAAGCATTTTGCGTCCACAGTCACGCATCAGGTGCATGTGCGCTTTTCCAACGTTATCTGACTGTCGCACGTGCACGCGCACCTTGTGTAGTTTTAGCACATGCTGATTTTATTGTTGGTTGTATAGTTTTGGACCTTTTGGAGATGTATTTTTGGTCCATGAGTGAACTAATGAGTGTTTTGAAGATGTTGGATTTCTGTAACCATTTTCGGATGAAATTCCAGTGATAACAAATGCTTCCTGATGTGTGAGGTTAGGAGCATACGTATAGCTGAAATACATCAATGTTTCTTCTACTAAGAGTACCTGTGTATGAAAGAGCGTTATGGGGAGTATCAAGAGTGACCCATTGGAGGGAGAGGGGAACCTGTAAGACCCAAACCTTTCGCAAGGGGTGAAAAAATAAAACTGTGTACAAATGAGGTGGGCATGCCCCATGCTCTTGGCATGTAACTAAAAAATGTGTAAGGCGGTAACTAAAGCTATGTGTTGACGTAGATCACTGTAGTGCCCTCCAGGGCGGTTTGATAATAACATAGGACAATTTTGATGGTGAACAAACTCTGAAAAAGTTAAGGACACCTATGAGAAGTGTTGATAATGTGCAGACATTGATAGTCTATCAAATTTCAAAGGTCTTCGGCATATATGAAAACAACTACAATAGTCGCAAAGTAAGACCCACCGCCACATGATAAAGTATTGAAGTCGAATGTCATGGGCATCAATGAAAACAAAGAGCAATGATGGTTCTCTCTATGTCATCCAAGACTCCTCATTGTAAAGGTAATGAGAGTCAAGATATTGTCGCCCATATGGAAGCTTTGTTGATGTCGACAGAAAGGGAGGCACGACTCCAAGAAGAAAAGGGCTTCATGAAATCCATTGGATGAGATCACGAACTGATGAGGAACATGGATGAAGTCAAGAAGTGGTGAGACTCAAGATTGTCCCTTGGTTGGGGATATATGTGAAGTATGGGTGGTAGCAACCGTGAAACTAATTCTAGTGTTAGGGGGACGACTAGACATGGGTTAAATTGTGCCATAGGCATGACAAAGTGGACAAACTCAGAGATCAAAGGTATGGATTGTAGGATACTTGGGGTTTATGAATGATGTCATCAAGAGAAAAAGGTAATGAATGTCCCAAACAAGGGCGACATGGGTTGCTTTGCTAGAGGAAGAAGGTTGCCAAAGGTGACGACAAAAGCTATGTAAATGTTGGAAACAAAGACTTTTACAATTTACCAAATAAATAAAGAATCATTGGGAACTATTGTATAGATACAGAAATGGGTGCCCCAATGCAATATGGCTCAGCCTGTGAGGGTGCAAGTTGAGAGAAAAACAGGTGGAGGGTGGGGGCCCCGTAGGCGGGTTTTTGTATTAGGAAAAATAAGCGGAGGACAATCTACAGATGGGAAAACTGATGGTGGATGAAATGGATGGTTAATGACACTGCGGGGGTGCAGTCAAAATAGAACCATGATGAAGTAAACTGGGAGTCCATTGGGAAAGCTAGCAGAAAATGAAGAGAAGGAGTATGTGGCTAGTTCTTGACAATGTGTAATACTATCGGGACTCCCATCCCTAAAGGGTGAAAACAACATGAGTGTCAAAGTGCCAAGGGGGACTATGAGTGGGACAACTCATGTGGGGGAGAGTGATACCAGGTGACAGTACCAAAATGCAACGGAGATGATAGTACTGCAGAGCCGGATATAGGGATCCTACAGGAAAATATTGGAGGGTGTGACTGGGAGATGCAATTTGATATTTAGAGGGAATGACTACATGCCAGTGTTAATGATATACCTAAAGGGGTAATGCTGATGGGTGATGACCAAGTACCTACACACATGAGAAGAGAATACCCGACATGAACAATATCAGAAGAGAAAGATCATATATCAATTATTCAATAATGCAAGAATGGAAGTATGCATACCTGAGCTTAATATGAGAAAAATTCCCCCCCGGGGTCCGAGGATGGATGGTGGCCCGGGGAGTGTGTGAGGGCATGTGGTCACGGATCCTGGATGAGGAAGTCCTAGAGTAGTGTGTGGGTGTTCTGGTAGTGTGGTGGACCGTGTTTCGGAGAGCGGCTATAGCGGGGGTGGCGATGACTGGGTGACTTCCTCCGAGACTTGAGGGACCCCTAGCTAGTGGGGGCCCTCCTCCAGAGAAAGGGCCAAGTGGTGGAGCTCTAGAGGCACCATTAGTACCAATGTATTTGTGTATTTTTTGTATCTATATAGGCTGGTGAGCCCATTTTGTGTATGGTGGTGTGGCACCATTTTGTATCTATAGGGGTAAGGTGGTTTACCTACCTACGGATGTTGTACCCGATGTACTATTTTTTATAAACACTGATGGCTCATTGATCAACACACATATATATATATATATGGATGGATATAAATTATTTGGGACCTTTGTGGTGTTCACATGTGTTGATGGTTTTTATTTCTTTTGATGATGTCTAATTTATATGTTGTGACAGACTTAGTATGTATGTGTGATGGGATCTTAATGTGATATATTTCATTCTAACACTAGGTTAGCCATATTATCTGCTATCTGATTAAATTGTCTTGGAATATGTGTGAATGTAATTAAATCAAACTGTCAAGATAAAAGTATAACTTGCAAGTATTTGTAGAAGAGGCCAGGATCGCGGACACAGTAGACATTGTTGAGCTAGAGGATGATGAGTTGGGAATCTAGTAAGATGCTTAGATAACAAATGTGACAATTATTGGCTTCTACGAGGAGGCCAATGATGGTTGTGTATTCGTCTTGGTTGTTGGTAGCTAAGCCCATGCATATGCCGCTAGAGTGGAGCAGTTCATGCGAGGGGGTAAATAGGGCCCAAGCAGCTGAAGCGAGATTTTGTGTCCAACGGCTAGCTCCGTCGGTGTAACTGATGTGGTAGGTCAGTGGGGGAGGCATCTGTCAATAACACAAATGGTATATTAGACGTAAGGCATGGAAAATAAGACTAAAAACTCTAAAAAAAAAACATATAGAAAGAACAAGCCTAGAGTAGTATGGTTATGCTCAGGCGTAAAATTTCTTTAAGCACAACCCGTTGACGGGTTCTTTGAGAGGGTGACCTTTGGAGGAGGCCAGGATGTATGCACCTTTAGTGAGGAAATGTTGGATGATGTAAGGTCCATGCTATAATGATTTGAACTTGCCATGGTTGATGGTATCATGAGAGATATCATAAGCAAGGACAAGGTCACCTTCGTTGAATGACCGAAGGTTGACATGGCGATCAAAGGTGGCCTTCGATCACTTTTTGGCTACCTCATTGTGTTGTAAGAATGACCGATGGTCTTCATCCAATGATTCTAAGTTCAGCAAGCGATGATCCATTGGAGCAGTGTCGGGTGATATCTCAATAGCGGTGTGTAATGTGGGGCTTTCACATTCGATGGGGAGAGTGGCCTCAATCCCATGGACAAGATGAAATGGCGTGAATCCAGTGACAGTTTTAACTGCCGTGTGATAAGCTCACAATGCGGAAAACAACATAAGGTGCCAATTGGTCTTATGTTTGTTTATCGTGCACTGCAACATGGTCTTGAGGACCTTGTTGACTGCCTCTACCTATCCATTGGACTGAAGGTAGTATGGGGAGGCAAACTCGTGGGAGAAGCCTAACTTGGATGAGAGTTAGAAAAAAATCTCATTATCGAAGTGTTTCCCATGATCAAAGACTAATTGTAGGTGGACTCCAAAGTGGGAAATGACATGGTTAAAGAAAAAATGTGTTGCAATGTTAGCAGTGTTGTTGAAGGTGGGCATGGCTTCAGCCCACTTGGTGAAATAATCAATTTCCATGACTATGCATTTGTGTCCATTTCTAGATGGAGGGGTACAAGTCATGAAGTCTAAGCCCCATTTGCAAAAGGGGTCTGTAGTAATGATTGGGTGCAGTTGAACAAGTGTTTCTCTTGCTTTGTTGGCATATAGCTTACATTTGTCGCATCGTTTCATGACATGGATACAATCATGAAATAATGTGGGCCAAAAATAGCCTGCTCTAATGATTTTCTGGGTAGTAGACATCCCTGAGAGGTGGCCACCACATGCGCCATTGTGGCAGTCATTCAATACTCCATCGGCTTTGTCAATGGTTAAACATCGACGAAGTATGGTGTCGACTCGTTGTCGATATAAGATATTGCCAATAAGGAGGTATTGGGGGGCCTGGTGTTGAATACGTCGACGATCATCCCTGGAGAAGTGGTTTCCAAACTTCTATTTTTGGAGGTAGATGAGGAGATTGTCGTACCAAGGATCATCCGAGGGGATGTAAAAGAGATGTTCATTGGGGAAGTCGGTATTGATGGGGGTACTCGTTGTATCATAAGGAAATGTCGTAATGAGTTCAGCAAGTAAGAGGGATTTCTTTCTCTTGGGTGTGGAAAATTCTAGGTCGTACTCCTAAAGGATGACGATCCATCGGGAAAATTTTCCAATAATTTGTCAGCAACTGAGAAAGTAGTGCATTGGGTTGGAATCTGCGACGTCTTTGGTAGTTAGAAGAAAGATGTAATGGCGCAATTTATGGAATGCGAGGACAACTGCAAAGGAGAGTTTCTCTTTGTGATTGTATTTCAAGGGTGGACCTAAAAGGCTTTTACTAACATAATAAATGACATGCTCTCGGTCGTCATCCCCTAATTGGACGAGAACTCCTACTACAGAGATGGTTGAAGCCGATAAGTAGAGGATATAGTCATGGTTATAGTCAAGTGGACTAATCAATGAGGCATTGGAGAGGGCCACTTTGAGATCATCGAAATCATTTTGGGCATGTTCATCCCATTGGAATGGGATATCATGACGTAAGAGATGAAGGAAACCATGTGCCCAAGTGGAGTAATATGGGACAAAGCGACGTAAAAAGTTAGCTTTGCCTTGTAGGCTCTGCAGTTGGCATAAATTCTGTGGTGGGGGAATTTTTGTGATGTCTTGGAACTTGAGGGGGTCGATTGTGATGCCGTGTTGGGAGATGTTGAACACAAGGAGGCATCCAACGGTGACACAGAATATGCACTTGAGGGGATTCAATCGGATATAGTACTGATGACACCTGTGAAATACAATGCATAAGTGATCCAGGTGTTGAGTTCATTTTTTGGAGAAAGCGGTGAGATCATCCAAGTAGGCAAGAATGATTTGAGCCAGATCATGAAAAAGGTATGTCATGGCGTGTTGGAAAGTGGCTCCTGCGTTCTTGAGGCCGAAAGGCATGACACAATATGCAAAGGTACCCCAAGGGGTATTGAATGTAGTTTTTTATTGATCAGTTGGGTGGATCTGAATTTGGTTGTATCCAGAGAAGCCATCCATGAAGAACAAATCTTCGTGGTCAGCACAATCATCGATAATTTGGTCAATGAAGGGTGTTGGAAAATTTTCTTTGGGACAAGCGTGATTGAGGTCGCAGAAATCCGTACAAACACGAATAGTGCCCTATGTTTTGTTGACAGGGACAAGGTTGGAGAGCCATGACATATAGGCAATGGGGTATATGAACCCAACAACGCGTAATTTGTCAATCTCGGCCTTGATGGCCGCTTCTTTGGATGGGTGTAGTGGTCGTTGTTTTTGGCAGAAAAGTGTGATATCAGGCCAGGTGTCTATACGATGTTCGACAATAGAAGGATCAAGGCCAGGCATCTCTATGTATGACTAGGAAAAAATGTACCGGTATTCCTGGAAGAGAGCTTTGTAAGTGCTGAGTTCGTCAGGTGAACATGTAGCACCGATGGTGATTTCCTCTATGGTGCCAGGTTTGATGGAAATATCAATTTTGTCATTAGGGAAAATGTTGGCCATATTACCCTCCTCAAAAGCATCGGGGGCAGGGATAGGGTTTTTGAACCAGTCTATATGCTCTGATGAGATAAAATCTTTCGATTCAATTGTGTATATGGAGGTTTGGCTAAGAAGCGCAAAGGCATCTTGTGAGAGAAAGAGTGCTCGGTGATGGAGCGGGTCCCATGGGAAATTGAGGGTGGTTAATTCCTCGAGTATGTCTTCATCGCAGTATAACTGTCGAGAATATAGTGGATCTAGGGGGACAACACTGGTGACTATCACCACATGGTTATATTCGGTCAGTGAAGAGGTTGGGAGGGTGACGCAAGGGGGTTATGATAGTTCACTTGACATGAACCAAACATCAAGATATTGTGGGTTGAAAATGGAATTCGGGCGTAAGATTTCTGTGGGTAAATGAATGGGAGTATTGGGGGGAAAATCCTCGTCTAGGCTATCTATGAACCATGGAGGAGTGGAAAGTCCCTCAATCTTGGGGGAGAATATATAAACAATATCTGGAGAGGGAGTAGGGGGAACTATGGGCAACATTGGAGTTGGGGGGATGGGAGGGGTTTGAATAAGGGTCATTTGATGACGCCTATATTCAATGATCATGGGAAACTGATATGTGAAGTGATCAATTGATTCACATAAAGAGAAAGGACATTGCATAGGTTCATTGATAGAGGCTGTGACATAGTGGATGCTAGTGACCTATGTGTGGGATGATGCGGGTGGAGGGGGGTCTTGCTAGAAGCTCTAGTGGACTCCCCTTAGAGTCTGATGAAATTGAGGTAACATCGGGAAATGGTGGATGTAATGGCCATACTCAAAACATATGGCACATGCAAATTTGGTTCGCAAACCTTTTCTACTTTTAGTAGGGGATGCAGTGGTGGTAGTATTGGGTGAAGAAGAGGAAGTGATCGATGGTGTCATTGTCCGAGGTATTTGAATTAAATTGTGTAACTCAGGGAGAGATGGGAATTTATTAGTGGGGTGTCCATCTTTCTCACATAGTGCACAAGGAGGCTGAAATCGTGGTGGAGGAGGAGTGGTGGGATCTTTCTTCTTCCATCTGCCACCAATTGTAATGGTGGTGTTAGTGAGTGGGGGTGGTGGTGGTGTGGTGGGAGTTAGTATTGGAATCTGCATCAGGATTCCTTTTGTTTGGGGAGAGAGGGATGGTTGGGGAACCATCTTAGGGGGATGTAGATACCATATGGGGATAGCCAACACCATATTAGTAAGGGTAAGCATTGAGGCTACCTGGAAAGCGTGTACGCCCGATGGGGGGTAAAAGAAAGGTATTTGGGTAATGGCTTGGGGGACTGTTTCCCAAACCGGGATATGTCCCTAGAGGAGGGGAAGGTCGGGATCAGGTAGAGCTGAACAAGTTCCAGGGGATTCCTAAGGGAGAAGTTCTGTGACTAGTGGGATGTCGGGGATAAAAGAGGCCTCAGTGGGAGGGAGAGTATATTCAGTTGTCATTCTGTTGGTGGAGACAACACGTACTTGTGTTGAGGGATGGATGAGCGGTGGTGCTCCGTGGTATGTTCCTAGCAAGGATGGGTCCTTAAAATTTCTTGGGCCCATCTCGATGAGTGAATAGGCATATGGATTAGTGTGGACAAAAGGGAGGATGTTGTCGATGTTGGATGAATGGTTAGGCTCATAATGTGATACTTGATCGATGGTAATGATATTTCTGTTATGGGGAAGCATCATGGTTCGGAACACAGAAGAGGTAACTACCTTCATAGTGTCCATTTAGCTACGACCAAACAAGATGTTGTAGTCAAGTGGAGCATCGATAACTTCGATGTCAATGAGGATAGTTTTCGCCCTGAGTTCAACAGGGCCATTCTGGAAGAGTCCTTCGGGAGAGGAGGGTCATCCGTCGTAAGC
The DNA here is from genome assembly GCA_009831015.1 of Picea engelmannii. Taxonomy (NCBI): domain Eukaryota; kingdom Viridiplantae; phylum Streptophyta; class Pinopsida; order Pinales; family Pinaceae; genus Picea; species Picea engelmannii. The sequence continues at coordinate 142,315 of ML778123.1, read as the reverse complement.
CCTCAGAGTAATGGCGAATGGTATCAGCTCTGGAGAACCAAGTTTCTGCCAGACAGTTTTGGACATGATGCATGTGGATGCACCTTCATCAATAATACCATGGTTGACTGTGATGTTTCATATTTTAACTGGTATTTGGAAGGTGACCAAAATGGGGAGATGAGGTTCCCCACTATCAATATTGAAGGTGATGAGTTGGGTATCAGCAGGGTTGATTGCCCCTAGAGTGGAAAGTAATGACTTCCATTGAGTAGGAAAGGTTTCAATAACTTCTAAGAATGACATGGTGGTGGGCGATTCTGCCAAGTCATCGACCAGACTATAATTGTGTGCCACCCAAGCCTAAGGGTTGTTGACGTTCTGTCGTAATGGGGTGCGAGGGATACGAAGAGGGGATTCAGCATTAGGGAAAGGAATCATTAAAGGTGGTCCAGTTGTGGCTGGGGTTGTGTTCGAGGTAGTGGGAATGGAGTCAGGAGGTGCACTATATTGATGAGTGTGTGTTTGCAGAAGAACTTCTTCCTCACTAGTAAGGAGGATAGTGTGATCTGTGGGATTGTCGGGATGAGGATATTGTCCCATCTGTGGTGGGGTAGGCTGCATCTCCTGTTGGGTGTTCATCACTCCTTGGTGAGGAATAGGGTTTTGTAGGACAGTCAGGGGTGGTTGTTGTACATATTTTTGTGGGTTCTGCTAGGGGGAAGGTGGTACTGGGGGATGTGGTCCATTTCTGGATTCTTTCATCCATTTGAAGTCAACAATTTGAGGGAAATGGTGGGTATAGTGGCCATATTCACCACAAAGGGCACAAGGGAAGTTGGTTCGAATATTCTTGTTGTTCTTCCCTTGGTGTTTGTTTTATTTCCCCCTTGGGGGTTCTGGCTCCCCTGATTTTGGTTGTCCCCAGTAGGTTGATTTTGGTGGAGGTGGTTTTGGTTCCCTCCTGGTTGTGGATTATTATTGTTTCAGTTTTTTTCTTTCTTTTTGTCATTGTTCGATTGATGGGATGGATTTTTTGTATTCATTTGTTCGAAGTGATGGACTTGCTGAATGGGAGAGGGTTGAACAAAGTTAACCCTGGCATGTGGTTGGCTTTGTGGAGGAGAAATAGGCTAGGGTGGACCAGGGAATGGGAAGTACAGATTCTATTGCAGCAATGATCCGTAAAGTACATAGGAAGGTGTGGCGCTTTCACTAGTGCCTAGGGTGTAAGCAGAGGTAAAGGTATTTCTAGAACTAGGTGGAATAGTCGGGCATGTCATGGGGGTTGGTGGGGGTCCACTTATGGGTGGGGGGGGAACAGAGTATGGTTTTTGATAGGGGGGAGGAGGATAATACGGGGATCCTATGTATAATGGTGGATATTGAAGTGTTCCATACATAGGTGGTTGTTGCGGGTGTGAATTGTGGTGTGTAGTGGTACCAATCAATCCATCCGCTGACTGAGACATCCCAGGTTTGTCTTGGCCAAATGGCATGTGTCTCGGGGCATCAGGTAGTACTGTATATAAGTAGCCTGACTGTGAGTAAATGAGTTCGAATTGTTGAGATTTTTTGATGGCTTCTTCTTCAGATTTGGGGAAGGTGGTGACGACATATTTAGCAAGGTGGGAAACAAGTGATTTGAGGAACCAATTGAGACATTGTTGTGGGATGGCTTCAGCTTTGCAGAGACTACGTCGTCGACACCTTTCGTGAATGTGGTCGGCAATGTGCATGGCGGAAGTTTTTTTAAACTCTGAGAGTATTTCAAGACCATTGTCATGACAAATGGGTAGTTGAAAGAAGGTCAAAAATGATTTTGCCAAGGATTCAAAGGTTACATGAGATCCAGATTTTTCTTCAACATACCACTTGGTTGATGGGCCAATGAGTGTGCGTTGAAATAACCTCAATCAGACAGAGTCATTCGTGATGTTATTTGAAGAGAACCATAAGTGAAAGGTCATGATATGGTTGGCGGGATCGTCTCCCACATTTCCTTTAAACTTTGGGATGTTTGAAGGTAGTTTAGTAGGCATTGCAGGCCATGTGGGGTCATGCAATATAGGATCATTGGAGAGTTTAGTCAGATCCGGTATGTTGAGAGAGGCCAAGTATGGCATCTGGGGTAGTGATGGAGGATTAGTTCCAGCCACAATGTGAGTATTTTGTGTACCTGACCCTTGAGGGGGGTTAGGTGGGGTTGTACTTCCTCCTTGATAAGAAGTTTGTCCACCACTTTCATGAAAAGGGGAGTGTGTGGATGTTTGATCTTGGGAAGCGGACCCAAGTAGAGTGGAACCAAGCAAAGTTGATCCCAAGATAGTGGCACTCATAGGAGTATGAGAAGGTGGAGCCGATGAGTTGGCAAGACTAGGAACTCCCCCTAGAATGGGAGGGAGATTTACCAGGTGTCTGGAACGACGGGGATTTTGTGGGTCCCCTATGATGTCCGACTAGAAAAGTGGATGTGTGCGAATGGTGATGAGAGACAAAAAAAATGAATAAGAGACTTTATAATTTTTGAAATTTTCACAATATAATTCTCAATCGTATGTAATCACAAGAGTATCACACATAAATCAATTGATACAGAATCATATATGTGGGTAGGTGGTTTTTGTTCACGTAGGAGAACAAAGAAAAACAAATGCTTGTGTCCTAAAAGACGTAACGTCCTTCCTCTCAAATAGAATTGGACCTTCCAATAGCACTCAACGGTGGGGTCTGAAGCCACCAGAAGAGGAACTAGTGAAGGATGAAGTAATCAATTATAATGAGGGGTAGAGGGTGCATATCCCGAAAGAGCTGGCGATATTTCCCAATAGCCACACAAAATCTGATCAAGGTGAAATTGCATCCCACAATTGCCACATGGATAGATGTCCTAAATTTTGGTCACTAGGTACCTCGATCAAAGTGTGGCATTTAGATTTTCAGCCTAAGAAATGGGTCACGGGCTAGATCCCGTCCAAGAGGTGGGTGCCTCAAGGGGGGGTGCACAGAACAACCAGACCTTAGCCTTCAACCCTTCATGGGTATCTACCTGCCTTATGGTGTTAGGAACACTTGACTTGGACGATTTAAAGGCTCCCTATTTTACAACTTCTATTGTTTGAAGATGTGAGAACCAAATAACGGGGAGTTATTTGGATGCCTATCCCTAAGATCCTACCTAGACTAAAAAAATTCTTTTGGCACCTCCTGTGGAGGAAAACTTAGTGGGTTTTTTAGAAAAATTTTAGATGTGGTTGTTTGAGAGATTGGGGGTGTGAACCAATCTCGTTGAAATTAAGTGGGAGTGAATAGCTTTTTCAATAAAAAAGGGTGGGGCGTTTCGGAATCCTGTTGGAGGATACTTACTTCAACCTCCATGATTTCTAGACAAAACTATGTGAGTGATTGGTGAACTTTGTGTGTGAACAAGTGAAAGTGTGCCAAATTTTTAATAAATTAGGTGTCACCTTGCTGCATGTGGACTTCGTGTGGTCCTTACAAGTCTTGATTACCTAATTAACTAAATTCCATTGGTACAACCTTGCGGAATTTTAAAGTCCCTAGGAAACTAGCATGTGGGCATATGGGTACTTACTATTCCTTTAACTCCCTAGTGTGATTTAATCTAAGAAAGATTTAAAACTATCCTAGATTGTGCATATGTGGGCATGTATGGGCCCGTTACAAAACCTTTAAACTTCCCTAGTGATATAATATAAGAAAGTAAACTTCAGTCACTATCCTATCTTTGTAGCATGTGGGCATGTATGGGCCCGTTACAAAACCTTTAAACTTCCCTAGTGATATAATATAAGAAAGTAAACTTCAGTCACTATCCTATCTTTGTAGCATGTGGGCATGTATGGGCCCTTACAATTTTAAGATGTGTTTGAAAAATGAATTAAGAGGAGTCCCGAGGGGGTTGTTGTCCTCTCCTAAAGATTTTGTCTTTAAGGGAGATGAAATTTTCCCTCAATCTCTTTTTGATTCTCAAGATCGCTTTGGGGCACGAGAGAAGAGCATACTCAACTATTGATATCCAATTTCTGGTCCCAATGCAAGTTTTATATGTGATGTAGAATGATTCCAACTTAGACTTTAATCAAAGCAAGCCATCCATGTGGAAAAAATGAAAGCAAAAGAGGAAATAATGATTTCAACCCCCTAAGTGCCTATGTTTTGACTAATCCCTTCATATGGAGAGGGTATATAAGTGTGGGGCATGTTACAATCTAGAAGAAATCAATTTTGAGAAGGCTATGGGCCTTCAACAGATCACAAAAACCCTTACAATATTTGATTTTCTGGGCGAATGTGCGGGTCACAGAATAGATAGAGGCGCATTGGGCACCAATGCGCAAATTAAAAATGACCTTTGGGCATAGTGCACAGAGGGCGCTGAGAAACACAAGGGTTTCCGCGCACATGATTGAAAGACGCATATGTGGGTTATAAAACCTGTGCACTTGCTGTTACACCGTCGTGAAAGAAATTTCGGATGAAATTCTCTCAACTCAGCTTTGAATTTGGCTTTATGCAAGTCGGCTTGGGTCGGTTATGGTTCCTGCAAGTTAAATAAACAAAAGGAAGAGCTAAAATAACTCAAATGGGGAAGTTGATACATTTCCCTAGTGGAGTCACCAATCTGTTGCATCTCTTTTGTCACCTAAATGAGAAAACTAGAGATGCTTACAAGCCTAATTGGGTTAGCTAGGCAAGACAACAATGAATGCAAGAGTTAGAAACATCAAGCATATGATATAAGCAAAAAAACTAAACTAAGAACAATGAAAGAAACTAAACTAGAGTGCATAAGAAAATTAGAACAAGAAATAAACAACATTCATGCCACCAATGGAAAGGATTGTATTAGTGGAAAGAAAACAACAAAGAGAAAGGGAGATGTATGGGTCCCATATTCCTCCAAGGGAGGGCTCTTGGACCCCCAAATATTGAGCTCTTCTTACAAGTAACAAACTAAAATGAAAAGGTGAAGAGAATCCAAAGCACATTCACTCAAGAGATGATATGAATGGCTAAATGAAATGGTGCTTTCATGCTCTTGATGAGGAAAGATGAAACGGGTCATCTCGCATCGGTTAACAGCATTCATTAATGGCTGGTAATCCGATGATTTCTGTTTGTGTTCGACTCCGGCACATCTATTCACACATTCAGAGTTGTACCAGGGAGATGCTTTGAAGCTGTTTGAAGACATGTTTTAGTTGATTTTTCTCAGAACAGAACAGGAACCAGGTTCAGAGGTCATCATAAGCTACTCTGCTGTCATACACAGGAAATTTTCTTTTCAGACTGGTATTACTTGTTCAAGTTTTTCTGCAGATTTCTGAGTATTTCAGTGGTAC
>ML778123.1:99079-126666 GCA_009831015.1 Picea engelmannii | reverse complement strand
TGCTATAGCTCTCTGATATACGTGCGGGGTCCAACAGTAGTACTCAGCCCAATATCTCAGGGCACTAACTAAGGAGGATAGACCGTACCCTTAGTCGTACTACCCAACTACCCAGGTACTAGAGAGTATCTTCCCGAGTGCTGTTCTCGGTGACACTATAGCAGTCCGGCGACCGATAGGTTTATCTACAGAGGGCTTCAGGAAATCTAGGCCGGTTCGTACACAGGTGTTGTCTGATGTGCTACCACTCGAAGGGGTACCAACAGGGGTTACAAGGGTGGCCAACAAACGTGCGCTTAAGAACCACTTGTATTTCCTGCGTGTATGAATCCCTCAACCACGGGTTTATGCGCATAACGATAGATCTCTGTGGCTTAAAGACGCCAGAATACGTCTCTACCCTGAAAAAAAATACCCATAATTTCTGCCAAGGAAAGTGCTCTGATACCACTTGCAAGATACCAGATATATAAAATATGCAGAACAGAAAAGAAATGCTAGAAATGACAGAATAACAGTAAAATATCCAGCATAATCTTCACAATACACAGAAATGATATACGAAATAGAAATAGAAATAGCACTTGAATCAGTTAGCAATGTTCACAGACCTCTTCGAGGGGGCAACCTCCAGTCGAGTAGCGCTCTATTACAATAATATCCAAGCTAGGGTTCTCATACCCTTGACTCCTATTTATACTAAAAAGAAGCATCTAGAGGAAGATCCTTCTAGAAGCGGAAGCTTCTATTACGTCTTCTTACATCTGCCTTATTCTATTTTATTGAAAGGTCTTATTAATATTGACCTTTATTACATCCGAATACATTGATCTACCTATGTGTGGGTTAGGACCTTAACAACAACATCTAAACTTAACTCAACTAGTCAAACTAAAGTGTCAACTAAAAGAGAATATTCTTCGGGTGGAATATTCTCCCCAAAAATATAGGAGAATGGGTAATGACTAATTATGACTAATAAACAAGGAAAAACCTTAGGAAAAAGAAACCCTACGTGTGTGTGAAGTAACTCCAACAACAAGGACCTTGTTTCTTCTCACTAAAATGATATTCCCTTCTCTCCCATGCATTCCATTTTCTCCTATGAATTTCATTTCTTTGGAAGTCATCGATTTCTCTTTTCTAGTTGTCGATCAATGGGAGGAAGTTGATTCTTTAATATTCCATCTGAAGTGAATCATTCATGTCAATTTTCACATGCAACTCTATGTGACTAATTTCAGATCTGAAACTTGCTTCCTAGTAATCTAATAGTAAAACCCTAGTTGTTATCATTGAACAACTTTACACTAAAATTATTGATTGAAAATATATGCAGTGTAAACACAAGGATCAGAGACAAATCATTAATACACATGAGACACAATTTTGGTTCTGTAATCTTGTTATCATCAGAAATCCTGAGGGAAAAAACAGCCTTCCCAGCCAATAAAATATCACCAAAATCTAAGAACAACCTTGTCCTCCAAAGTCACCAAAACTAAGAACAAACTTGTTCTCCAATAATTATACAAATTAGAAAACCAAACCTCCACAATATTCTAGAAATCTCATCTGTCCATGAATCTATTGTATACCACCTATATGGCCTAATAATGTCACATGTCAACCTATATGGATCTGTACCTACCGAGAAAAATAGATTTGCGATTCATCTTACTGGAAACCCGTGTACATACGTTGTTTTCTCTACTGCAAGCCAGGTATACCCTATACATGATTTGTCCTTCTGCAACCCACATATATACACACTTTGTCCTCCTGTAAATTGTGTATTGTATGAAAATATTTCTCCACACATGCGACCTTCTACGCTTCTCTCTTCAGGGCCAAATTCACCACCTTGTAGACTTTCCCTTTGTTGTGATCACCAATCCTCCTTGACACAAGTGAAAACTCACGTATGTCATCTCCATCATTCCAGAAATCATTATCTAATGTCACAATGACATCTCTCCTTTATATAGGAGTCCAATGAGTGAGTTTTGGAGCCCTTCCTAAAACTCAACAATTAATTAGAACATTTTAATCCTATTTGTGGGTGTGGTACCCCCACACAAAACCACAAATCCCATCAACTTTCCCATGAGGCCCTGGCCTCATTTCTAGGCCAATTTCACTTAAATGAAAGTAAAAACCAGTGCCAAAAACAATTCCTACATGCCTGGCACCTTGGCCTCCAGTGGGAATACCTCCTAAAGATACAAAAATAAACACTCCCTCTTAGCGAGGGAGCTATCCCATCCTCCAACATCTAGATGCACCACTGTTGCACATAGTAGATATAGCTTTGAATCTGCCACCTCATCTATATTCCAATAGTCCAAACTAGTTACTCCCTCTGTCATTGTTGCAAATGGGTCTGTGAACTTTGTCACTGAAATAATTCTTTATTTCAAGTCTGTCTAACTGGTTGCATCCTCAGTCACTTAAGCACAACCTCTTGTCCAGTGTGTCTAACTAGCCACATCCTCGGTCACTGAGGAAAAATCAGTTTGATTGGTCACATCCTCGATCACTATGAAAATCCTGCTATCCAATATACCTCACTGGATACTCCCTCTGTTACTAAATAAAATCTCATTTCTTGACTGGATTCTTCCTCTATCACTATAGAAAAACCTGTAGAATCAAAATAATCCTCCATGGAAGGTACACAACTCTTAGAATCCTCCTTCTCCATCTCCTGTCTGACCTCCTCAACCCATGAAACATTTCTTCTAGTCCTGGAAGATATCTCTCTCCCATCTACACTTGAGGGAGAACTCCCTCTAGATGACCATCTCTCCCTCTGATCCAACTGACTCTCCCAACCCTTTGTAATTGTACATACAGGCTAGTGAGTTGTGGTATGAGTTGTAAATGTAATGCACATATAGGTTGGTGGGCCGTTGGCACTAATTTTTGGTGTTCAGCACACTTGAGTAGTGAAAAAATAATTTCTATGAAAGACATGGTACGCACATTTCATAGTGTTTCATGCACATGGGTAAGTGTGTGGTAATGACGTGGGAGTTCGCATCGATTCAAGATATATATATATATATATATATGACTTTATATGTATTGATGTTGGAGAGTCTATGTGATTAATAGGCTGGTGATCTGGGACACAGATAGGCCAGTGTGCCTATCCATACAAAGTGTAATCATACTCAATCATTAATAATATTACATCACTATGAACAGACAAACTCAGAAGAAAAGAGATGGGGGGGATGAATCTACTGGAAAAGGGAAAAGGGGGCGAGACTTAAGTCTTAGGGAATATTTTATAATTTTTTTGAAAAAGTGTAAATTTATGGATGATTATTTTATCCTAAGGTCTCGAGGATAGGGAATGAGTCACCAAGTGGCTTAAGATACTTATGAAGGTGACAAGTGTCAAGTTAAGGCATGCAATATATATTGTTGGACTTAGTGTATTATGGGGGGGATTATTCATGTTTCAGGATCTTGTGAGCATAAGGGGGTCAGACGGTATGGAAAATATGATTATTACCTTATCTGTACAGAGAATCTTGTAAGGGATTTTATGTTTTGAATCTAGAGTCATTTTGTCGAAGAGGTGGGTTTTCAGACCTGTGAGCAATCTCTTTGGGTGAGAGATTTGTTTTCGAAGAGGTGGGTTGTTAAGCCCGTGAACAGTCTCTCTAGGTGAGAGATTTGTTGTTGAAGAAGTGGGTTTTCAGACCCATGAGCATACTCTCCAAGTGAGAGTGTCTTGAGATTGTTCCCTGGTGCGTTGGAAATTATATGCAGGGCTAGAAGACTTCTTGTTCAACCTATTGTTGGTAACCCTAGAAGGGAAGTGGGGAAGCTGAAGGACTATCGAGCAGAGAAGAGGCACACTTCCTTGGGTGTGATAAGTGTGTGGAGAATGAGAGATTGTAGGCTAGTTGTAGTATTGGGAACCTTGTACTGAGAAATTATGTTGAGTATCAGACCTTATCCCGTCACTAGGAACCCTTTTTTCCCTGGTGGAGTTAAGCCTCAGCTCGAGGGTGACCTATTGCTGAAATTATATGAGCATGTAATGTACCCAACTAGGAAAAATATTGGATATTTTATGCTTCTACCCCAAAATTATTTCTTCTCCTTAAGTGAATGCTAACTTCTTATAAAATAGTTTACTCAATGAGAAATATTATCAAACAGATAGAAAGCATCCATTACACAATATTAGAGCAGATAACCATGGCATCTTATTATGGGTGGAAGTTCCTAGAATTAGTATAATGATAAGTAATGGATGTAATAAGAGTTGCAGAATACTACTAATCACACAAACTAATGGTTTCTAGGAAGCATCATAATATACTATAGAAACACATAGAAAAACCTGGAATGATGTCAATCTATGAATCCCATGGCTCTCCAAGCCCTCCATTACTTTTTTCCAGTGACATCTTCTTTGTAAGAAGCGCTCCAAACTCTTCAGAACACCTTCACAAACCTGATATGTTGCAAACCCCCAATATACAGGGGTCCTCGCAGGATACCTATGAGGTGTCTCGCGGGGCCTCGTAGGAGGACCCTTACTCAACCTACGGGGATACCTTCTGCTATGGCTACATGAAACCCTTTGATACATGTGGATCTGGAGAAAGGATTAATCCAAAAACTTGTCACAAAAGCCTCGTGCCAACTGATATACCTCCAAATATCTCCAGAATAGAATCAAGAACCACAAGTAACTAAAAGAGGATTCTAGATGAATTCCCTTCTTTTTCTAATTAGGGTGGATATTGCACCACCGAAACTAAACCTACAATGGAATGGTTTTTCCCAAAACCCCAATGAAAATTTTGGCTACAAGAGAACTCAATAAGATATCAAAGCATAATGCAAAGGGGAAGGGTTGCTCCTCTATTTATCCTTCCATTGGACCTTCTAGATCTTTCCCCCCATTTTGACCAAATCAAATCTTCACTTTATTTTCCTTCCAATTCCATTTAAATATAATTGTTTATTTTATTTAATGTCACTTTTAGGGTTTGTCAATCCTTTTACCTAGTGACACTTCCTTGACTCCCTTTTTCCTTATTGATTATAACCTACAAGAGTCGTATAAGTTATTGATTCACCCCCCATCATGGTCAATTGGAAGGGGACATTAAAGAGAAGAAAATTCTATGGCTAGGAGGAACATTTGAGTTATGCACACAGTTGGTTACTTTCATCAAAGATAAGTGTATTATGTGCATATCTCATTTTCTGTGTGCATATTTATCTATGTTTGATATGGTTTAATTATTGTATGTTGTGGCATATTAGTAATTGTTGGTATTATGCATATGTTTCTTGTGCATGTAAGTATGGTTCTTATAGGTTGTATCTGTAGTTGTGCATGAGTGTGACAAATGTTGATAGTTTTTTTTTTTTTTTTTTCCTGTAAGCTAACCTTATGATTTTGGTATGAGCCTCTGGGGAATGTTGAATGGCCGTGCATGCAGATAATACTCTATGTGCACCAAATACTGGAGTTTTGTGTGCATACTGGGAAGCAGTTAGTGCGCACAAGGAGAATGCATTTGGTATGTGATTCCATGATGGTTGCACGCATAGTAGTGTTGTGTGATTAGTACACTAGTGCGCAGTTGTTTGAGTTACTTATGCTGCTTAAAGATGTGTTAAAAGGAGAAAGGTAGTGGGGCGTAACTTAGCTTGAGGTTGATAACATTACTTCAAGTGGTACTACACAAACTAGTGTTTAGTATAGAATCCGCATAGTGGATTTTCGAAGTAGAATTGTACAAAATTTAAGTTGGGTAGTGGGGCCCAACCTGGGTGGCTGGGTATGTTATAGATTGGCATCAAAGCATAAATAAGGAGGAGTTTTAGTAGTGGAACCCAGCCTAGGTGGCTAGGTACATTAGATATTGGTATCATAACATAAATAAGGATAAGTTGTAGTAGTAGGACCCAACCTAGGTGGTTGGGTACGTTACAGATTGGTATCAGAGAAATTGATTCAACACTAGACTTGTGTGGGCCAGATTTCTACAAGAAGTTGTAGAGGTCTAGTTTCAATACTGAGTCTGCATGGGCCAAGTTTCTTCTTAAGGAAAAAATTCAGACTGGTAAATGGCCAAATTTGGAATTTCAGCATGCCCATGGTGCGCATTAAATAAGAATGCACATTTGTGTATGTTAAATGTTGGGTATTGCGGGGTGCGACATTGGAATTGCACAATAACCATTGGTGCATGTTTGTGCACACTAAAGGTTTGGGGATACACAGAACAAATTTTGGGTGCATGTGAACTACTGATACGTGATGTACATGTTAAATATTTACATCGTGCATTGGTGTGTGTTGAATACCAGTGCGTGCATGGGATTCATAAGAAATGATTTTGACAAGATGGTGCAAAGTTTTCATGAAGTTGTCTCATGAATTCATCTAACAAATCTTGTTTCCTGTACATTTTTTAAAATTATCAGCGATTAGAGCAGGACAAAATCATCACAGAAGGTCAAAATCATGGAATATGCGTAGAGGACTTACAATCCTGATGATGAATTTGGGGATTTGTATGTCGATTTGGGTGTTGATGGTAAATAATCCAAGGAAGAGCACATAAATATGGTAGAAACCATAAAGTGTTTGCAAAAATATGTCCAAAGTTATAAGTTTGATATCAGAAATCCTATGAAATCCAAGGACCAACAAGATGACTTCAATGTCAAATTGATGCAAAGCCTGGACATAATAGAAAAGAAAATGGATAAGGAGAGAGATTCAAGTAGATCAAGAAGTCACAAGTCTAATGATATGAAAATAAGAGAATAAATAGGTGTCGTTAGGCATCGAACTCACTCACCAAAACATTCATTCAGGAAAGTGTGCAGTAGAGAAATTCCATTTCCTATCAGAAAACATAAGAGAAGGACTGGGGTGAACAAGCTACATGGAGAAATGAATAAGATCAAGCCTCCTACCTTTGATGGTGAGCACAAGAATAATGAATATACAGAGACTTGGTTTTTGTGTATGAGGAAGTAATTCCAACTGCATAATTATTCTTCACAAGAAGAAGGGAGAATTGTTGTCTATTAGCTAAAAGGAAAAACATCAATGTGGTGGGATCATTTTGTGTAGGTGCAACACATTGATGAAAATAATATTTCTCAAAGGGATTTCAAAATGTATTTCCAAATGAAATACTTAACCAAGAGATACTATGACAAGAAAATGAATGATTTATTTGAACTCAATCTTTGGAGTATGATGATAAATGAGTATGAAAGAAGATTCTTAAAGTTGTTAAAATGCATCGCATTCATCAAGGATGAGAAAGTTAAAATTCATAGGTACCTGAGTGGGTTGCCTTCATTTATTAGTGACAAATATACTATGATGAACATAAGACATTGGGGGAAACCATAAGGCATGTTAAGTGTCTTTATGATCAGAAAAGGGGAAGACCGACTTGCCAAAAGGATTGGGAAGACAAGATGAAAAACAAGGTGGATCGGAGCAAGAAGGGGATTAAGCCATTGTTTTTCATAAATTCTATGGAAGGACAACCAACTCCCAAGGAGTCTAGAATGACAAAGAAAGTGGAAAAAAATACAAGGAAACAGTCAATTCAATGTTGAAATTGTGACGGAGATCACATGCACAGATATTTCCCTCGAAGGGGTGACAAAGTGAAGACTGTGTACAACGTACAACAAGATGTGATAGTTGAGGACTTGAGAAGAAATGTACCAAGTATTTATGCAGAAATGGATAACAATAAATATGAGTTTCATTCATAGATAATTGAAGTGGAAGGTAAGATTAACAACCAACCCATTGATATTTTAATTGCTTCAGGAGCTAGTCATAGTTATATATATCCTAAGATGTTGGAAAGGTTCTGATTTCCAGGAAGTAAGCTTGGAAAACCTTGGTTGGTGCAGTTAGCTACAATATCGAAAAGGAAAATTAATGAGATGGTTAAGGCATGTCTGATGGAGATGAACGGATTGCGCACAAAGGATGATTTGAATATTATACCTTTGGGCTTGTACGATTGCCTCATTGGTGTGGATTGGTTAGACGAGCATCATGATATCTTGATTGTTACATTAAGGAATTCACTTGCTTGGATGAGGAAGGAAACTTAAGAACAATTCAAGGAATTCAAAGAGATGTAACTATCGAAGAAGTTTCAACATTGCGATTGAAGAAAAGCTACATGAAAGGATGTCAAATATTTGCAGTTCACATGGAAGAGGCACGTAAGGATAAATTTCCAAGTATTGAAGACTACACAATACTGAATAAGTTTGAAGATGTCTTTAAATAGATACTAGGGTTTCCTTCAAAAAGAGATATAGATTTCTCTACAAACTTGATGCCTGGAGCAACTCATGTATCCAAGACTCCTTATAGAATGAGTATGCCATAGTTGAAGGAGTTGCAAATGCAACTTGAAGAAATTCTTAAGAAGGGGTATATACGCCCAAGTGTGTCACCTTGGGGTGCCCTATTATTGTTTGTGAAGAAGAAATATGGTATGTTGATACTTTGTGTCGACTTCAGAAAGTTGAACAAAGTGACAGTAAAGAACAAGTATCATTTTCCAAGGATAGATGACCTCTTTGATAAGTTGTGAGGCATGCAAATATTTTCAAAGATTGATATCAGATATGGAAATCGCCAAGTGATAATTAAGGAAGAGGGACATCAACAAGAGTGCTTTCGGAACAAGGTACATACATTATGATTTCACAGTGGTTCCTTTCAAATTTTCAAATGCACCAGTTGTCTTCATGTGTTTGATGAATGGAGTTTTCATAAAGTATTTAGACAAGTTTGTCATTGTATTTTCGGATGGCATACTTATTTACTTAAAGTACGAAGAGGAGCATGAGAAACACTTGAGGATGGCACTGCAGGTTTTGAGGTAACATTAACTTTATGCAAATTTGAGCAAGTGCTCATTTTATCAACGACAGATTCATTATTTGAGTCATATTATTTCCAAGGATGGAATAGCTATGGATCCAAAAAAGATAAAATCCATTGGAGAATGGTAGACACCAAGAAATTTCGCATAGGTAAGGTCCTTCATGGGACTTGTAGGTTATTATAGAAGATTTAATGAAGGCTTCTCAAAAATTGTGCACCCGATTATATCCTTGCAAAATAAAGGTGTGCAATTTGAATGGACTCTGGATTGTGCAAAGAGTTTTCTGCACTTGAAAAGTTTATTAACAAGAGCACCAATTTTGAGAATTTTTTATCCAGATGCAGACTTCGTTGTGTGCATGGATACATGCAAGGAAGGACTCGATGGAGTCTTGGGTTAGAATGGGCATGTGGTGTGCTACAAATAAAGAAAGTTAAAATATCATGAAAGGCTCTATGCTACTCATGACTTAGAGTTGGAAGCCATAGTGCATGCCTTGAAGATGTGGCGACATTATCTCATGGGTAAAATATTTGAGTTGAGGACAAATCATAGTGGTTTGTAGTCTCTGTTTGGATAGTCAAATTTAAATTCCAAATAAAATAGGTGGTTAGAGTTCATCAGTGAGTATGAATTTGGCATAAAGAATATAAGAGGAAAGGAGGACAAGGTAGATGACACACTCGGTAGGAGCGTGCATGAGATGCATGCTACAATCGTTAGCATGTACTAGCCATATTTGTGCGACATAATTTTAGAGGTTTCCAAATTATATCAGTGATATATGGACATAAAAGGCGACTTTACAACAAGGTATGTCACAACGGAAGTTTGAATGTTATGAGATAAGAGAGGATGGAATCCTCATATATAGGCGCAAATGCTATGTGCCAAATAATAAATAGTTGAAAAGTTTGTTATTTCTAGAGATGCATAAGGTTCCTTATGTTGGATATCCAGGCTACTAGAAGACAATTGTCGCAGTGAAAAAGAAATACTATTGGCCAACTACGAAAAAGGAAGTTGCTAATTTTATTGCTAGATGTCTTTAATGTCAAAAGGTCAAAGGTGAGCATAGACATCCAATTGGTTTTCTACAACCTTTTCCCATTCCTGAGTGGAATTGGGAAGTTGTGACCATGAATTTCATTACCAAGTTTCCTAAGACTACTAAGAAACATGATTCTATTATGGTGGTGTTAGGCAAGCTTACTAAACATGCCTATCTTATTCTAGTGAAGTCGATATTACTGATATCTACATGAGAGAAATTGATAAGTTGCATGGGGTACCCAAAACAATTGTGTCTAACAAAGATTCCAAGTTCACCTCGAAATTTTGAAAATCGTTATTCAAAGGATTTAGGACAAATTTGAACTTTATCCCAACATATCACCCTAAGACAGATGTGTTACACATTATTTTGGTCACCCCAGTGATCAAATGACGACATGTGCATAACTCACTTACATGTTCCCTGAAAACATTAAAAGAGACTTTCTCCATGAGAAAAATGGTTTTCCTTTTCTTCCTTAAAAACTATGAAAAGGGAGATCATCGCACCCTGCTCTATGCTTGGGGTGCGACAATGCTTGATCGTTGCACGTTGCACAAAATTTGGACTGTGATGTCATCATAGGCTACCTATGAATAGGGCGCGACGATGCTTAAACAAGGGAAAATTCAAAATTCGCAAATGTTCTACAAGGGAATCTTTTAGAAGATGAGGTGGCCTCCGATCAGTTTGGATCTTACTCACTTCTCTGATTTAGTAGGATCATCCTAATCTCCTCATCCATCCATCTTTCACCCTATAAAAATGAGGGATGTCTTATGGAAAAGGCTAAGGTTTTCAAAGGATTGCATATGCATGAAGAGTTCTGCTACAGATTATACTTGAGATTTTCTAAGTTAGATTGTGGATCTTCTTCATCAAAGGCATTGGATCAAAGGTGTGTGTGTTGGAGAAAAGAGCCATTGAAAGGGACCTTGCAACATCAAGGCATGGTTTGTCTTCTCCACTTTCCATTTAATATAATGTAGCAATACATTTCTTCCCTATAAAGGTGTCTTGACTTTTATTGTATAACTCATTGATCTTATACATAGAATTCATTGGAATATATATATCTTTGTTCTCTCTCTTTGTTGTTTTGTTCTTCTTAAATAGGTTCACCATCCCACAAATCCAAATTTGGAGCGACAAGGATGACACTAGCGAGGATCGAGAGTCATTTAAAAGGTATGTCTCTTGTCCCTCTCTAAACTAGTTTATATGACAATGAAGTCTAAGGTGAAGTTTGTATTATGTCTTATTTTGTTCTAGCTTCTTGTGGAAGTTAGGGAGATTAGTTTGTGTCTGCACTTACCGATTTGTCCGATAACAAAATTGGTGACCATACTGGGGATACGACTTATTTTGGTTTTTTTATTCTTATTTGATTTTAGCCTACCTTATTTTGGTCAATTGCATTCTCTGAGTCTGTGGGTGATCCATCTTGACTCCCTGGGTCTGAAGGTTCATTGATAAATTTTGTCATTCTTCCAAATTTTCTTTATATTCAGAGATCGTCGCATTGTGTTCTATTTTCATCCTATGACGATCCTTTATCGTCGCACTATGCTTATGTAGACCAAGGTGACAAAGTCTCACTGTGCCTTACTTACATCCTGTGATGATCTTGCATCATCTCATTGTACCCTTCAGCAGCCTGCAATGATTCTTGTAGGAATTGTTTAGTGACAACCAATCTTCTTTTCTTTGCCCAAATTTGTTTTTGCTTCTTGGGATGAACTTTTAGCTTTGGTGATTGATTGATTTACATATTTTAAGCAAGCATTTGATTGATTTTCAAGGATTGAGAGTCATCTTCATATGCTTTGTAAATTTCATTTTTTACTTCTTGTCGCAAGGGTATAATATCAATACTTTGTTCCTCGGTGCTTGTTTGATAAGTTTTTCTTGATTTCTTTTGAGTTTTGGATTAATTTTAAGTTTTGGATTGTTGTTGATTAAGAAACAATTTTTGTTTGCATTCAATAAATTTTTTCTTATCTTTTCATTTTTTGCTTGCATTGGGAGTTTGATTTGGGAAATAGTGTTGAGAGTGCATTAGTGTTCTTAGACCATTCTTTATTTTTTGGATTATGTCTCTGTTTTGATTTGAAAAGGAAAGAACTGAATTTTATTCTTCTTTTTAGTAGTCTTTGTAAGAAATGTTTTTTCATTCAAATATTTGTCAAAAAGTGAAAAAATGGAAAATTTAGTAGTTTTTTATTGTTTGGAATCCATATCATTCAAAGATTGAGAAATTGTTCTTTGTATATTTTGTATTCTGAAAAGAGAAACCTTCTCCCTATTGTAATTAGAGTTCATCGAATGAAACGATTACATATCATATCTTCTTTCATTTTATTGGGTCAAGGTCAAATACATCATCATTTTCATTTTTGTTTCCCTTTTGAGTAAGCAACAACCTTTAAAATACAGCGTAACTTTAAAATCTATTAGCAACTTTTATTTTCTATAAATTTTATAAACCAACATTAGATAGGATAGCGCTTTGGAATAGGTTGTAAGGCACACTCTCCAAAGAATCAAAACACACAATAGTATCTTGTAATAGGGAGAGTACAAATCCACTTGCTACATTTTGTCCTAGGAAGCCCTTCTAACACAAGGGTCAATCACGAGGTCGCATTCAGGCCGACAGAGTTACTCACCCTTCTTTATTGGTCTTAGTGTAGAGATTGTGCATATTATTGGGGGTCACTTGAGAAAAACATCATGTAGGGACCTTCTCGAGTTGATTTCAAGCTTAGATACCCTTCCCTTGTGCATGGATCGAACTATTGACTACTTCCCCAGGAATCATTTTCATAATTGGTAACCTTAGTGGCCTATCTCTTTAGAGTCTTTACATGAGGTCACTGTGGAGGGGAAAGTATTCACGGTACCTGGAATCGATGTTGGCCAAAATCACTCGGGATCCTTGGAGGGTATACCCATGATTATGTGTGGGAGCTTGCACTAGGGTTTAAGTCCATTAAGCAGGTCGTCAACGTCACTTTTCCGCCCGATTTATCCCAGCCCCTTCTTGTCTTGATTTTGCGACGATGGATTTCCTCACCAACTAGTGACTTCAAAATAAGAAGGTTTGTTTGTGTGTTTTATATCTAGATTTTATTAGTGAGTGGTGTTTGTTTCTCTAGTTGGCCATAGATTTATTTCATTCTTTATTTGGTGCGGCCAACATCGGCCCTCATCGTTCACCTAGGATGCAAGGGTTACCTTTGGAAGATTCGGAAGAATACACTCCTTTTCTTCCTAACTCACTAGAGTGTTCTCTTGAAGGAGAAGTCGATAATGATGTAGCCTCTGAGATTGGAAGTTCTACTCCATTGGAGGAATCAATACTTCCTGTAAATTTGTTATTGAGTGTTGTACAAGATCCACTTTTTCTCTAGATAAATTCATCGGGAGACGTGGTTGTTAAATATTAAACTAGAATACCTACTGGACCTCACACAAAGTATGGTGTAGATGATCCACTCTTTCAGAGTGAGTCATTTAGAACTATGATTCATACTACTGGATTTTTTAATACTGGCTCTTATTCCCCTATTTGTTCTCTTTGGAAAACCTCTTCAAGACAAGATGTTTTTGAAATCTAGATTTTATTAGTGAGTGTTGTTTGTTTCTCTAGTTGGCCATAGATTTATTTCATTCTTTATTTGGTGTGGCCAGCATCGACCCTCATCATTCACGTAGGATGCAAGGGTTACCATCAGAAGATTCGGAAGAATACACTCCTTTGCTTCGTAACTCACTAGAGGGTTCTCCTGAAGAAGCAGTGTAATATACCAGATATAAAAAGTATGCAGAATAGAAATAAAATGCTAGAAATGGAAGAATAATAGTAATATAACCAGCATAATCTCCACAATAACACATAAATGATATAAGAACAACAATAGAAATAGCACTTTGATTCAGAAAGCAATGTTCATGGGCCTCTTTGAGGGGGGCACCTCCAGTCGAGCAGTGCTTTGTTACAATAATCTACAAGATAGGGTTTGCATACCCTTGACCCTTATTTATACTAAATATGTCTATCAAGAGAAGCATCTAGAGGAAGATCCTTCTAGTAGCGGAAGATTCTATTAGGTCTTCTTAAATCTTTCTTATTCTATTTTATTGAAAGGCCTTATTAATATTGACCTTTATTACATACGAATATATTGCTCTACCTATGTGTGGGTTAGGACCCTAACATGTTCGCCCCCTTAAAAACAACCTTGTCCTCAAGGCTTGAGATGTGGAAACTGTTGCAGAATGGTAGTTGGTTCCCAAGTGGCATATGTTGGAGTTGTATCTTTCCACTAGACTAACACTTCCTGATGGTTCTCTGACGCAGGCGACGCTCACGCTGGTCCAAAACTGCTTCTGGCTGCAGCCAAATGGATCCTTCTTCAGCTAACTCAGGAAGGTTGGTTTGAATTTGGCACCTAGTTCCAATCACCTTCTTTAAGCATGAAACATGAAAAACGGGATGTAGCTTCAAATGACTGGGCAGAGCTAACTGATAGGCGACTTGTCCCGCACGCTTGAGAACTGTATAAGGACTATAAAATTTGGGCGCTATCTTCTGACAATGCTCGGCCTTGAGGGAAATTTTCTTGTATGGTCGCAGCCCAGAAACACCTGATCCCCTTCTGCAAATTGACGTTCAAAGTGACCTTGATCTGCTTGTTGTTTCATGCGATTATGTGCCATGACCAAGTTCTCTTTGAGGGTACGAAGAATATCCTCTCGAACTATAAGTGTTTGGTCAACCGCCTGGACCTTCAAGGTACCCAATAAGTATGAGAGAAATGAACATGGATTCTGTCCATATACTGCTTCAAAAGGAGTCATGTGTGTAGTTGTATGGTAGGAAGTGTTATACCACCATTCAGCTAGGGGTAACCATTGAGCCCATTGATTTTTATTTTCAGAGGCAAAACACCTCATATATGTTTCCAAACATTTGTTGACAACTTCCATTTGACCATCAGTTTGGGGATGATAAGCTATGTTGAGATGAAATTGGGTGCCCTGTAGCTTGAACAGTTCTTGCCAAAAATTGCTTGTGAAAGTTGGGTCACGATCAGAAACAATAGAGTGCGGCATGCCATGAAGCTTGAAGACTTGCTCCATGAAAATTTGAGCCACCGTGGGTGAAGTAAATGGGTTTTGAAGAGCACATAAATGAGCATACTTGGAAAGGCGATCCACAACCACCATTATGACTGATTTATTTTTTGATTTGGGTAAGACAGTAATAAATTCCATAGAGATATATAGCAGGTGGAATCAGAAGCGATTGTAGTGTTCCTGGAGATTTAATTGTTTCTCCCTTGTTGAATTGACACACATCACATTCAGTGACAAAATTACAGATGTCATGTTTCATACCATCCCAGAAAAAAGAACGTTTGACCCTGTCATAGGTTTTGGTGAACCCGGAGTGCCCCACTATGGGTGTAGCATGAAGCTCAGAAAGTACCGTGGATTTAATCTTTGATTGTTTACTTAAATACAAACGACCTTTGTATCGAATCTCATCCTGGAGCCAAGAGTACCCTGTGGGAGTTGGAGCATTGGTCTGCAATTGTTGGATCAGATGCGAACTTTTGTATCTTGTAGCCATTCCCGGCGAACAACTTGGAGCCAATCTGGTACAATGAAGGAAAAAGAAAAAAGGGATCCTTCTTCTTCATATTTTTGGGACAGTGCATCCGCCACCACATTATCTTTGCCTTTCTTGTAAATGATCTCATAATCATATCCAAAGAGCTTAATCACCCATTTTTTTTTCTCCGAGGAGGAAATGTGTTGTTCCAAAAAGTACTTGAGGCTTTGATGGTCTATCTTAATCTGGAAACATTGCCCCAAGAGATAAGCGCGCCACATATCAACTGCATGCAGAATAGCCAACATTTCCTTTTCATAGATGGGTTTGCCCAGATTCCTTTCAGATAGTTGCTTTCTAGTGAAGGCCAAAGGTCGACCCTCTTGCATAAGGACAACACTGATTATTTTCCCTGAGGCATCACATTCCAACACAAAGGTATTCGGTAAATCAGGAAGGACTAGAAATAGAGTGGTTCACATGGCCATCTTCAAGGTTTGAAAATCTTGAGCAGCGGTTGGATTCCAAGTGAAAGAGTTCTTTTTTAGGAGAGCAGTGAGAGGTGTTGCAATCTTTCCATAAATCTTAACAAACTTGCGATAATACCCTGTTAAGCGTAGAAATCCATGAAATATTTTGAGAGTCTTTGGGTGCGGCCAGTATTGCATCACTTCAATCCTTTTCATATCCACCCTGACGCCATCCTTGCCAACCAGATGACCCAAGTATTCTACTTCTGAGGCACCAAAAGCACATTTAGACTGTTTTAGGAAAAGTTGGTGTTGAGAGAGTAGATGGAGAACTCGATCCACATGAGTAAGATGGTATGTCCATGTTTTTCTATAGATGAGGATATCATCAAAGAAAAATAAGACAACATGATGGAGAAAGGGATGGAAGACATGATTCATGAGGCTTTGGAAGGTGGAGGGGGTATTACACAAGCCAAAGGGCATGACCAAAAAATCATAGTGTCCCTCATGAGTTCGAAAGGCCATCTTGGGAATGTCTGCCTCTTTCATACGTATCTGGTGATAGCCTGAGCGAAGATCAAGTTTAGTAAAGAATTGGGTGCCACTCAATTCATCCAGGAGGTCATCAATGACAGGAATGGGAAATTTGTCTTTAATGGTCAGTTTGTTGAGGGCACGGAAGTCAGGACACATTCTCCAAGAACCTTATTTCTTCAATACCATGACTACAGGAGAAGAGTAAGGGCTCGTACTAGGGTGGATAATGCCTGCATTAAGGAGTTCCTGTACCATTTTCTCAATTTCATTTTCTTGTGAAAAGGGGTGGCAATACAGACGAATATTAGGAGGAAGGCTTTCGGGTACAAGGGGAATGGAATGATCATGAACACCGTGGGAAGGAGGGAGTCCTTGGGGAGTGGAAAATACCATTTGACATTTAGAAAGGAGGGCTTGAAGGTTTTGCGGCACTGGGGGTGTCTTTGTTTCTTGTATGGCATGGAGTTGGGCAATGACACTAGAATGACCTTTTTTGAGCATATTTTCCATGTGATGGGAACTAATGACCTCAGGTGCACTAGCAGTGATGCCTTGGAATTTATATTGGTGGCCTTCCTGGTTGAATTGCATGGTTAATTCCTTAAAATCCATGAGAATGGGACCCAAAGTCCTTAGCTAGTCTGCACCCAACACAATGTCACAACCGCCCATGTCGATAGAAAACATATGGGATTTTAGGTGGTAGTCACCAATTTGGAGATGGACATTTTCACAATGCCCTCCACATTTCATTGAACCACCATTGGAAATCATGATTTGGAAATTGTTGACAGGATGGATGTAGCAATGAGTTTCTTGGGCAATGCGGCAATGAATAAAATTATGGGTTCTTCCACTATCAACCAAAATGATGACCTTCCAATGCTTGATGTAACCAATTAAATTGAGGGTTTGGGGAGCAAAGAAGCCAGTGAGAGCATTGAGGGAAATGACTAGTTCCACTTCGGGAGGGTCTGAGGGAGGGGTTATGTCAGTGATTTCAGGTGACTCAGACACAAGGGGAGTTTCAACATCCTCTTCTAAAATATCCTCATAGATGGCCATAAAAATCTTTTGTTCCTTACACTTATGGCCTGGGAAATATTTGTCATCACAATTATAACAAAGGCCTTTGAGTTGGTGTTCGGCCATTTTAGCCTTGGTCAATTTTTGGATCTTCAATGGGGTGGAGGGAGTAGTGGGATTTATGGGTTTAGGGTGAGGGATAAAGGAGGGTTTTCAGTTTTGAGAGGATACAACCTATTGTGCTTATTTAGCTCTTTTAGTAGCCTCCACCAAACTCGAGGGTCTAGCCATGAGGACATGGGCCTAAATCTCCTCCTTGAGGCCACTGATAAAACACTCTCAAAAGAAAGCATCAGTCATGCCCTATGTTCAAAAAGCCAGGTGCTCAAAGGCAACTATGAAGTCTTCTACTGTTCCTGATTGTTTCAACTTTGTCAAATGGCCCAAATGGTTGGTGTCAGTGTCAAAGTATTCATAAATCTCAGTTACAAATTGGGTCCAAGCAATATACCCTTGACGGGAAGTTTTTCTCCATTGCCACCATTGCCAACGTTCTTGATATAGATGGATAACACTATACCGGAGTTTGGCCAAGTCATCTGTAATGTCGTATAAAGAAAAATAATGTTCCATTTGTGTTACCCAACCAGTGGGGTCCAAGCCATAAAATTTGGTCACGTCCACCCACGGAAGGCGTAGGTCAAGTTGAAAGTGATGGTGTTGAAAGGTATGGGAATGGGAGGAATGTTCACCTTCAGACTTTGGAGGTGCGTCATAGAAAGGGTCATCTGTAGGGATCTTCAGTTTGGTGCAGAGTGATGCAAAGACAGATTCATGTTGGGTGGTCATTTCTTGTTTGACTTCCTCCATTAAGGGCTGCATGGTTGTATGTATGGTTGTATTGATGGTTGCATCGATGGAGGCAACATTGGCACTGAGTTGTTTTACTTCTTTTTGGGTCACGAGGAGACCAGATTGCAAGGTGTTGAAGTGAGCTTCCAGGTCTTGGCTACGGGTATGGGCCATGAGGATGGGTGAACTGAAAAGGGGCGGGTGGGGTCAAAAATTTTGCCAAAAAATGATATGCATGAATGTTATAAGGGAGAAGAGAAGAATCCAATGGAATAGATCTCAAATAATGGTGAAAAAAATTCCAGACTTTTTTTTGTTCTTTTTTTTTTTTTACACCTACAGAGTTATACTCCAGTCTAAAGAATACTACAGCGATGAAATCCCCAAATGCTTAACCAGTAAGAAAATTTTATTGATTTGAAAACCCGAACACAGTTGCACAACAAGAGTTCTTGTCAGTTTTAATTTGTTTATGTTTCTGTCCCCCAAGGGTTAGGTATTCAAGGGTTCTACAGACAAGGGTTTGCCCTGTGCTATAGCTCTCTGATATATGCGCGGGGTCCAACAATAGTACTCAGCCCAATATCTCAGGGCACTAACTAAGGAGGATAGACCGTACCCTTAGTCGTACTACCCAACTACCCAGGTACTAGAGAGTATATTCTCGAGTGTTGTTCTCAGTGGCACTATAGCAGTCAGGTGGTTGATCAGTTTATCTAAAGAGGGCTTTAGGAAATCTAGGTTGATCCGTACACAGGTGTTTTCTGATGTGCTACCACTCGAAGGGGTACCTACATGGGTTACAAGGGTGGCCAACAGATGTGTGCTTAAGAACCACTTGTATTTCCTACATGTATGAATATCTCGACCACAGGTTTATGCACGTAACGACAGATCTTTGTGGCTTAAAGACGTCGTAATATGTCTCTACCCTGGAAAAAAAAATCCTACAATTTCTGCCAAGGAAAGTGCTCTGATACCACTTGTAATATACCAGATATAAAAAGTATGCAGAACAGAAATAAAATGCTAGAAATATCAGAATAACAGTAATATAACCAGCATAATCTCCACAATAACACATAAATGATATAAGAACAACAACAAAAATAGCACTTTGATTCAGAAATCAATGTTCACGGGCCTCTTCGAGGGGGCAACCTCCAGTCGAGCAACGTTCTATTACAATAATCTCCAAGCTAGGGTTTTCATACCCTCGACCCTTATTTATACTAAATATGTCTATCAAGAGAAGCATCTAGAGGAATATCCTTCTAGAAGCGGAAGCTTCTATTAGGTCTTCGTACATCTGCCTTATTCTATTTTATTGAAAGGCCTTATTAATATTGACCTTTATTACATCTGAATATATTTCTCTACCTATGTGTGGGTTAGGACCCTAACAAGCAGTCAATAAAAATGTAGCCTCTGAGATTGGAAGTTATACTCCATTGGAGGAATCAATACTTCACGTAAATCAGTTATTGAGTGTTGTACAATATCCACTTTTTCTCCGGATAACTTCATCAGGAGACGTTTTTCCTGAATATTATACTAGAATACCTACTAGACCTCACACAGAGTTTGGTGTAGATGATCCACTCTTTCAGAGTAAGTCGTTTAGAACTCCATTTCATACTGCAGAAATTTTTAACCCTAGCTCTTCTCCCCTTGTATGTTCTCTTTGGAAAACCTCTTCGAGACAAGATATTTTTGAAAAAATAGGAATGAGTCATCTATGCCAGAGAACCTCTAATCAACCTATGGCATCACATATGCATGTGACTTCCACTTCTTATACAGTACCCTTGGATCATTTTACTGGCATAATGAGTAATGTTGTAACAGTTTCAGACCAATTGTTGGTTGGTTCTCATACAATTCTTCCTCTCCAGATCGCTAGCTCTACCATGGTCCCACAAGTTACGCATGTTTTTTTCAGAGGTGAAGTAATCACTGAAGCTCCTATTGGAAAACCACTTCCGCTTAGATCAAATATGTCACTTCCACCTGGATATAATTCTATGAATACTTATATTGCTAATACTTCCTAGAATCCATCCAGAGGGCCTAATCTCTTTGTTCCTGATGGATATAATGTTGCTAGTAGTTTTTTTCCTACACCTACCCAGGTTCTCAATGGGGGTCCTAGAATTCCTCCTCCACCTTCACCTGGAGGATCTAATTGTCCTCACCCTAGTATCTCCAATGAAGTTGGAGGCACAAGTCATTTTGTCGCTTATGGTTTTCAAATTCTTGTTGGAGGTCAACCTCAAGTTGGGGGGAAACCTCAAGTTGGATTTCATAACCCAATGTAAGGGAAATATACCCCTTGATTACAATATCAACCTTGGAATTTTCCTTTCCAAGGTAATCAACAACATCCTGGGGGGGAAATTACTCAAGCTAATTATTTTTTACCCCCCCACTTCGAGAAACCACATCCAGGTTCTATGAATCCTACCTGGGGTCAAGATTTTCAGTATAATTCTCTTCTCCAAGGAATTGTACCCAATCAACCAACTCATGTTGTCTATTCCATTCAAAACCCTCCACCACCGAAATTGACAGGACTCTCTAACTATCTACAGACTGCTTATGGTCCTACTGGTATACCTACGAGATTACCTCCTCAAAATTACCAGCTTCCTCAAGTGAACAGACAGTTGTCGTTTCTTGCTACTTAGGATTTACTAGATTTATCTAGGATCTTGAATGATCCTATCTTGCATTCTCCTTATTGTTCGTTCATACCTGCCAAGTTGCCATTAGAAATTCCTAATTTTGACGGACGATTGGGAGAGGACCCAAATAATCATGTCATGACATTACATATCTGGTGTTCATCCAACTCCTTGATGGATGACTCTATTAGATTATGTCTTTTCCAACGAACTTTGACGGGTTCGGCAGCCAAATGGTATATTGAATTTCCGCAAGGATTCTTCAATGAATTCAACACCTTATCTGTGGCTTTCTTAATGCATTACTAGTTACCGATATGATACGAGGCATGGACTAAAATTTTGAGTTCATTTAAACAATCCTCATCTACTCACATTTCCGATCATATTCATGACTGGAGGAGGAGAAGATGCTTAATCAAAGTTCCCCTTCCTAATCAACTATTAACCGAGTGGTTTACCAAGTCACTCATTGGTCCTATAGCCCGTGATGTTTCCATGGGTGGTGTTGTCAATGAAGAACAAGAGATAAGTCATGCTCAATACTTGGATCTCGTTTATTCACAAATGGGTACACTATATTATTTGATCCCCGATGCTCCTCACCTGTCTACAAATCCAACCCAAACACCTCCAGTAGCTTCTCATGTTATTGATGGTGTGATTGGCACGTTTCACAATGAGACTCATTCTAAACAAGCCATTCATTCCAATCCCAAGTCTACTACTGCTAATTTTCAAAATACTCCTCCTCTAACTCCTTCTCCCGGTAAAACTTATGAGGTGAATTCGGTTCAATCTATGCCTATCGGTAAAAATCAAAATAAAAAGAAAGGGAAGGGTAAGAATAAAGAGAACAAAAATAATAATCAACAATCCTATAAGCTCAAGACTCAGTGTGTTGATGACAATGACAAGCACAAACCTCATTATCCTTGCTTTATCTTTGGTGAGTATCATTATACAAAATATTTTCCACAACATGTTGAGGTTACTAAGTTCCTGCAATGGATCGAGACACCTCATACACCCGTTGTTTTGTCGCAGCCGTTTCCTTCTCAGTAGCAAGAAAAATTGGTCATTCATGACCAACCTTCTCCCTCTACCACATCTTATGTACTTATGCGTACTGGTGACTCCATGAAGAAATAAGTTGCAGTCGCTACTCGAGCCAAATATTATTCTCCTTTGAAAGAGAAAGTTAATGATTCACCACCTCCATTGGTTCAACCTCCGCCATTGACTTCACCTCCCAACGGTCATCTTCATCTCAAACGACCAAGTCTAGATATAGTTCTTTGTCCTCCTCCTAAGGGTATTGTTTGTAGGTCATCATTTAATCCTCATGCATGTGCTGCTCAAAATTATAGTACTGTAGAAGACCTTGCGCATGCACCTTTTGCGATGTCATCTCTCGAAGTCTTTCAAAGTTTTCCTATGAAACGGAAGGCGTTGTTAAAGGATATTGGTGGAATTAATCCTACCGATATGAACTTGATAATATTTGACATGGAAGATCATATTCCTAGGCTTCCTCCTCAATTAGTGTTTCAAATACAAGTTGTCGTGGAAAATAAGAATATTTATCGAACTGTTATTGATAAAGGAGCTTCGACTTGTGTCATTTCCATCACTTGTTGGAAATCCATTGGCTCTCCTTCCCTTACCGAGTCACACAATACTCTAAAATCATTTAATGGTACAGGGTTCAAACATTATGGTGTTCTTCCTTCATTGTCTATTATGTTAGAAGGCAAAGTGGTTATTGTTGAAGTTGAGGTCTTTGATGCACCTCTCGATTACAACCTTCTACTTGGTCATAGTTGGATTTATTCCATGAGTGCATTTGTTTCTACTCTTTTATGTGTGCTATGTTTTCCACAACGAGGAAAAGTTGTTACCGTGGATCAACTTCCCTTATTTAATTCTGATTCGCGTACTAGTAATGTACCTTTCATTGTGAAAACACCTCCCGATTATGAGAATGTCAATGTTGGTATTCTAAAGGATTCGTCGTTAATGGGTACGTTCCCCATTCCACCACTTGATATTCCTCCTCCTTTTGTTACTTCGATTAACATGATATCAACCACTATTGGTGAAATCCCTGAGTCTTATGACCCTTGGAAAGTACCTAGCTCTAACGACTATCTTCGTTACGATGACTGAATGCCTTTGAGTTCGGTTGAATTTCCTTATCAAGATATTCAATTGACAACTCCTTCTCCTCATTCTCTCTTAGACACATCTCCAGATCCATTTCAAGTGGACTTTCATATCGATGAGATGATCATTACAATCATGTCTATGGAAGAAACCCCATGGGATGATGGGAATCATCGTTCTATTATCTTCTTGGAACTCGAGACCATAGAGAGTTATCAACGAATTTTGAATCTATCTACTGTTGTTACTATTTCCCCTGTTCATGGACCAACACATGATGTTTTGTATGAAGGGAACTTGGGTAACATTTCACCCACCATCCCTCTAGATATTTCGATTAAACCTGGAATCGTGGAAAATGTTCATATCGGTGCTTCATGTTCTGTTGATGAGGTCTGAATTTACAAAGCTCTTTTCCAAGAATTTCGTGATGTTTTTGCCTAGAGTTACGAAGAGATTCCTGGAATTGATCCAGTTATTGTTGTACATGAGATTAATACTTACCCAGATGCTAAACCTGTTTGATAGAGAATTCGCCCAGTACATCCACGCAAAGATGTTGTTATTAAACTCGAAGTTGAAAAACTTCTTAACGTTGATTTTGTCTATCCTATGGCTTTGAATGATTGGGTTTCTAATATTTTTCCATTTACAAAGAAACAAGGAACGATATGTGTTTGTGTATATTATAGGGAAATCAAGAAACCTTGTCCCATAGACAATTATCTAGTTCGTTTCGTTGACCAAATCGTTGACGACTGTGTCGGGAGTGAAATCTTCTCCTTGATGGATGGTTTCTTCGGATATGATCAAATCAATATTTTACGTATGGATCAACATAAGACTGCTTTTAATTTCCCTTGGGGAACCTTCACATACTGGAAACTACCTTTTGGTCTCAAGAATGTTGGTGCGAATTTTAAATGCGCTATGTCTTACACTTTTCATGACAATAAGCACCTTGTACAACCTTACCTAGATGATTTACCAGTGCATTCCATGTGTCGTCAAGATCACTCGACACATTTATGGGCCATTTTCCTACACTGTCATTATTATGGCATATGATTGAATCCACATAAATACAGTTTTTGTGTGGAGTCCGGACGACTTATTGGTTTTATCATGTCTACACATGGGATTAGGGTGGACCCTCTGAAGGTTGAAGTTATCCCTAATTTTCCTCCTCCTTCTACACTACGCCAACTCCAAAGTTTCCAAGGGAAGGAATCATCCGTCAAAGCATAGTAGTGAGAATGATTATCTTCTTAAAAATTGTCATGATTTTGTATGGGATGACATTGCCGACAAAGCCTTTGAAGATTTGAAACTTGCCTTAACCCATACACCACTCTTATTTCCACCCAATTATAGTCGAGATTATTTATTATACTTATCTTCTTCGAACTATATCATCGCTATGGTTCTAGTCCAAGAGGATGATTCGCATGTTATCTACTATTTGATTCGAAGTCTCACGGCCATCGAAACCAAATATCTGCATGTGGAGAAAATGGCCTTGGTAGTTGTTCAAGTTGTACAACATTTTCATCATTACATCTTATTGCACAAAACTAGAGTCATTTTTTATTGCAACCCCATGCAACACATCCTTACTTGACAATTGTTGGGGGGGAAATACTCCAAATGGATAGTTATTCTCCAAGAGTTTGATTTGGAGTTTGAGCGAGCCACGTCAAAGAAATATTTGGTTTTTTCCGAGTTGATATGTGACCTTCTCTCTACTGAGATAAAAACTGTGGCAGAGGATTCCTTTCTTGATGAGTCTCTCTTTATGATCAGTTTTAACGACATATGGTATGGATACATTATCATTTATCTCCAAACCCAAACTTTTCAGCCTAATCTTTCTAGTGTAGATCGTCGTTGCATTCAATATCAAGCCCGTCATTATATTATCCTTCATGATACCCTTTATCGTCGTGGTATTGATTCCATATTTTGACGTTCTATAACCTATGATGAAGTTGAGAAATCTTTGAATGAATTTCATTCCGAAGCATGTGGCGGTCATATGTCTGAGTATGCCACTGCCCAAAAGATCTTACGAGTTGGTTATTTCAGGTCTTCATTGTTTAAGGATTGCATTATTGTCATTTATAAATGCCACACTTTTCAAACATATAGCAATAATATACGATCTCATCATGCTCCTCTTTACCTTGTAGTTTTCATTGGTCCATTCTCTAAATGGGGCATTGACTTCATGACATGTAACCCTCACTCAGTAAGGGGGCATGAATACATCATCATAGCCATGGATTATTTCACTAAATGGGCCAAGGCGATGCCTAAATTTGATAATACCAGAAAAACTGCAGCGTTGTTCATATTCAATCATATTGTTACTATATTTGGTGTCCCTCAATCCATCGTCACTGACCATGGTAGTCATATTCACAATTTTACGATGTCTAAACTTACGGAGAAGTTGTGTATTCGACATGAAAACTCAACACCTTACTATCCACAAGCCAATGGCTAGGTTGAAGTAATCAACAAAGTTCTCACTACTATGCTTCAACGGATGGTAGGAATTCACAAGTCAAGTTGGCACACGATGCTCTTCTCAAAATTATGGGCCTATCAGAAATCCATTAAATATTCCACAGAGTTCACACATTTCCAATTAGCATATGGTATCGAAGCTATTATGCCAATTGAATGTGAAATCCCATCTTTGAAACTAGTTGTCGAACTTCTGCCTAACAGCTCAGCTGAAGAGGAATGTCTCTTATATTTCATGCAATTAGACGAGACTCGTCATGATTTTGCCTTAGTCATTGAAACTCAAAAGAAGTGTGTCAAATATCAATATGACAAGCATGTCAAACCACATGTTTTTTCTTAGGGTGATTTAGTTCTTCTTTACAAACAGGATCATGACTTATTAGGGGTCGGTAAATTCGATCCCATGTGGCATGGCCCTTATATTGTGAAACGAGTGTTGGAGAAAGGGGATTATGAGTTGGTAGATTATGATGTAATTCCTTTGAGGGAACCTAGAAATGGGCTTTACTTGAATAAGTACTATGCTTCAAATATTTTTTCATAAGTGCTGTGTATTTTTAGTGTATCATACTCTAGTGTGTTTTTTTCAGTTTTTTGTTTCACCTTTCAGTTGTTTACCTTGCATTGTGCTTGGTTTTCATATGTTGGTGTCTTCGCTACCCTATACCGGCTTTGTTGATGGTTCTATTCATAGTACTCAAAACCTAGCATCCACTGCATGGGCAATCTATGCACCTACGAATGAGTTGATCAGTCTACGCGATGTTTTCCTTCGTCGTGCAACTAATAATATCGCGAAATACAGTGTATTTATCGAGTTGTTAACTGACGTCATTTCATTTGGCATCCATCATCTTATTGTACGACTTGATTCACAGTTAGTAGTGTTGCAATTGAGTAATATTTATTCCATCTGAAGTCCTACTTTGTTACGGGTATACTTACGAATTCACCTCTTGGAAAAACATTTTTATTATATTGAGTATCAACATATTCCTAGATGTATAAACACATTGACAGATGCATTGGCTAATTATGTGTTAGACAGAAATTTGAGACATTTATAAACCCAAACACACATTTTAAAAAGATAAGTAAGTCGGTAGGAACTTTATATTAATATAAAAAAAAGTTACAAAAAAGTGTTTGTCCAAGGAAAAAAATATCAAAATAGTGAAGCTCATGGCTTCATATACAAAAGCATCAAGGATGTTTCTCATTGTAACAAACAAATTCTCATGCCACTCTATGGATCATTCAACCAATATATGTTGATACACCAACTGTATGGCATTGGTAGTGTCGATGAAGTTCGTCCATTGTGGCATCATGGATGTTCACAGTTAATCCCTCTAGGTTCTGCTCAATCACCTCCAGATATGCAACAACCACTCCTGCCACAACACCTCTTTCTCCTCGCCTCTGAATGGGATATGATCTCAGAGGATGATAAGGTACCACATCTGCATTATTGAGAGCACTTGATGTTAAGAACCAAATATCAATATAGCATAGAAAAACCTCAGAATAAGTACTCAACGCCTTGAAAAAGAGATAATTTTAGATAATAAGTCTCTTCGAGGGGGAAACCTCCTTTTACCCCACATAAATGTTCAAGTACAAGATGATTCCAAATGAAAATGTCTCCTTGGTATATATAGGAGACTAGGAGGTATAATTACAACTAATGGAATAAATCCGACATAAATAAAATAA